>JASDQU010438333.1:0-13560 GCA_032191745.1 Picea mariana
TCGGTAATTGTATAAGGACCAAATCCCCTTTTGCGGATTGGTCATCGGACAATTATAATGTAAAGAATAAGAAGTCGGCCCCAGCAGTTATATTAAATGGGCCAGATTTAATTAAAGGTGGATTTATCCACCCAGTGAGAGAGGTCGGCCCTGCCAGGAAGGTGACGCTTCACACATGCCAGTTTTGTATAAATAAGAGGCTAGCGCCTCACTTCTAACTCACTTCACTTGCTCATGTTCTTATGAGGCAAGGTGACATTTCTAGTGTGTGAAAGAAGAAGAAGGGTGGCGCATCTCTTAGAGGAGGATTTCTTGTATTGGTTGAGTTATCTCTTGAACTCTTGATAAGCTATTTATGATAAGGAAGTTTTTGCTGGGTTTTCTTCCCCTAGAGGGTTTCCTAGGATAAATGTTGTGTACTTGTGGATGTGTATTTCTTAGTGATCTTGTGGTTATTATGCTCTTATCTTTATGAAATGCAAAGAACTATAATATCAACATAAAACATTAACAGTATTTTGTCAAACAATTTGTTGATTTTAGTTTTTTTAAGTTGTGCTGAGGTTTATAATGATGGTTCTTTGTGTGTTTGCAACAAGTAAATGATAATATTGCAGCCAATAACATATACACAATGATTACAATAGAAGCAACTCAAGTAAATAACACAAATACCTTAGATCTGATATTATTCATAATAGTAGAAGATCCAGATACAATGGATCTTCAGATCTAGTACAATATAGTTGAGATCTAGTAGCAAAATAACAATAACCCTCAAGCAAGACTAAGAGGAGAAGATACAAGCCTCCAAAGGCCAAATAGCTGCAAGAGATGTACAACAAGCTGAGATCCTTGCCCTCTGAAGTGGAGAT
The DNA here is from genome assembly GCA_032191745.1 of Picea mariana. NCBI lineage: Eukaryota > Viridiplantae > Streptophyta > Pinopsida > Pinales > Pinaceae > Picea > Picea mariana. The sequence goes on from JASDQU010438333.1 coordinate 876, forward strand.
TCCTCAAATTGTATAAGTTGCGCACTAGTTCCTGGCTGTAGCTCTAGGGAGATTTCGACCCTCTTCCTCCTTCACTCCAATCCACCTGAGAAGAGTAGATGTGAGATCTAGAAACACTGTAGGAGGGTTCCCTTGCTGAAGAATGGAGTTTATGCCCTCCAAATGAATATGTCCACTTCAGGAATTGCGTACTTCACTAGGAGAAATCATGGCATGCTCATATTAAATCATAGCTCAGCCAAAACACACCACAAGTAGACCAAGAAGGGCGCTATGACCTCTATCAGACTATCTCAATAGCCAAACCCTTTGAATCTCCTTCTCCTTGGCCAAATTGTATAGATCCAGTTCCTCTAGTGTGCCCTCCTGCTTGAAACCCTCAATGATGTGCAACACTTCTCTTCTGTACCAGTAGCTGCTGTAGAATCCACCTGTGACTGAGATAGAACTGATGTAGAATGGTGAGGGAGGAATCTTTCTCCTCCTTGACCAAGCTTGGATCAGGTTGGGTGGGATCTTTTACCATCAAGCTGATCTCTAGGGTTTGTTCAGTCAAAACTTTCAAAACCCCCAAGTGCATGGGCTCTCTAGCAAGAAGCCAGACATGAAAATGATAAACAACATAATGAGAGAATAGAGGTCCCTATCTCTCTTTTATACCCCTTGTTCACCTTTTCTCTCCAAGTGGCTTTTACTTTATTTTATTATTCCTTAATTAAATCACTTTATTAATTAATTAACTATTTTACCTCTAAAAGTGATTTATCCATCCTTATGGCTTTTCCGACCATTGAAAGTCACTTCTCATCATCTTATCCTGTAGTTCTCTTCCTCTCGATTTCGATGAGCTATTACACTAAGAGGTTCCTCCAAGTATTATGCCCAATATGACCTTCTTAGTGAATTTAATTGAAATATAACCCATAATAACTCAAAATTACGGAAATCGTCGGAATGCAACGAAACCAAAGCTAAGTTGTGTGGAATGGATCCTGATGATGAAATATAATGAAAATGCAAGTCGAGCTCAATAAAACTCCTCAATATCTCTTGAACTCGTTGTCACACCTGTTGAATTTTCACTATGCTAGGCTCAAGCATGAGGTTTATTTCAATTTTAGCATATACTTGAACCATAAACAAATGCAGCTACACCATTCACAATTGCTGCAATAACCAAGATCACAAGAAGAAATACCATGCACAAGAACACAATGAATATACCGGGAAACCCTTCTCAACAAGGGAAGAAAACCCAACAATCCTTTGCTATATTCTCAAGAGAAAGACCTCCCACACCATAGACTTAGCACACAAAAGGGTGCTCTCCAAAGCCAAAAAGCTAGCGCCCAAGAGAGGTGCGCACTTCAGCCCTAGAAGATGTACTTGCTGAAATTCCGAAATTACATGTGAGTTGTGTGTTTCCTCAATGGGGAAATCACCTTTATTTATAATAGACTGGACACATCAAAAGTGGTGTCTATTGGCACAACAGGGCCGACCTCAATAACTCAGAATATAATTAATAATTACAATATTAATTATCTTTTACATTAATTATCTTTCACTTTATGGTGGGGCCTGTTGCTGTCCTTATACACTTGCAAATGTGAGCTAAGTCCAACTCACTTAGTGTGTTCTTGGAGGCACAATGCCTAGGTTCAAGGCCCACTGTCACCTCGACTTGAACCTCTTCCGTCTAGGCTTACTCCTAGGGAAGCCAAGGGGGGTAGACCCTAGTTACTATGTGAAGTTAAAAGTTAATTTCTAAGAGTTGATATTAGTTGATTTAAAGGTTTGGGGAATCTAGACTATATGCAAAAGAAACAATGCGAAGTGCAAGATTAGATATGTAAAAGAAGTCCTTTCCCTAAGTCCACTAAGACTAGTGCCTAAGTTTGGTCAAGGGGTCAATTAAGTTTAAGGGAGTTTCGTTTTACAAATATTACAATAAAGATTACAAAAGAAAACTAGATATAAGGTAAGACTAGTGTTGAATTTAAAGCAGCTACAAGAGCCATTCTTCGGGAGGATGGCAAAGACCCTAGCTGAGATCTAGGGCCCCCAGTGCACTCTTGGGGTTCTTGGTTTGGGACCAAACAGTCAGTGCCATGGCAAAAGATCCTTGTTAGGGCCCCCAGTTCCCCAGTAGATAACTGGGGTTCTTGGTCTGGGACCAAGCACAAAAGACCCTTGTTAGGGCCCCCAATAGATAACTGGGGTTCTTGGTCTGGGACCAAGCAAAAAAGACCCTTGTTAGGGCCCCTAGTGGATGACTGGGTTTCTTGGTCTGGGACCAAGCAGTAAAGACCCTTGAGAGGGCCCCCAATATATGACTGGGGTTCTTGGTCTGGGACCAAGCAGTTAAAGTCCCTAGATAGGTCTAGGGCCCCTGGACATGTTCCAGGGTACCCATGCCTGGGGCATGGGTTGATCCTTGGTCTTGTACCTTGGTGGATAAGACCCCAGAAATGTCCTGGGGAACCTGGTCCTTGATCAGCTGTTTGTTGGTGTATGGCCCTCTTTGAAGGTGGGCATGACCACATGAGGGATGTATCCCATATGCAGTGATGATAAAGTTAAAAAGGTCACCTTGAGAATTATATGGACATGTGTAAACCTCTCCTAAACCCTCCACCCTTGGTTTTGTTGGGCTTGAGTTTGTCTGGGATTTGGTTGTATTTTTTAGGGGTTAATACAAGAAATAAATAATTAATAGAAATTGAAAATATATTTAATTAATATTTATATTAATTAAATATTTTATTTTTATTATTATTTCTTTTGTTTTACCCTCACCCAAAAGTATAAATAAATACCCCTCCCTCTTCTTTTCGACACCAATTATTCCTCTCTCTTCTAAGTGTGACGGATTGCTCTATGCAACAGTTCGACCTCCCTCAACAGTTCAGCCTCCTAAATCAGCTCGGCCTCCATGCTATAGTCAGCGACCCCCTTCTTTTGTGGCAGTCTTGTTCCAGTTTCTTGCTCACTGTTTTTTCTGCTGTTATGTAAGTGGGGGTAAGAGCCTTTCCACTGTTGAGAACACATGTGGTGCTGCCCTAGGTGAATGCTACCAGCCTGTCATTTTTCTTTAGACAAAAAACCCTCTTCAAGCAAGTGGCCGTCCCCCATTTGAGCTTCTTATGAAGGCCGCGACATCCTTAGTAAGGTGGCTGGGCTATCCTTGAGGCAACCGTCCCTTCTCCTGGTTGCTCTTCTTATGCATGAGGGTTTGTGGGATGTTTTTCAGAGTACTTGTGTGCAGTTTTGGTTGGGGTTTTTAAACAATCCTATAATTCTCTTGGCAAGAGATCTCACCCATGAGGTAGATCCATGAACTTAGACTTTTTTTGAGCATTTATTTCWGAGGCTCTTCATCTCTTATGTGTGGCATGAACTCCTTCAGTGATTAGAGGYAAGACTTCAAGGTAAGATCCATCTATTTAGATCTGTATGTTGATTCTGAAGGTTATCATTGTTTAGATCTGCATGTTATTTAATTCTGAAGCTTAGATCTGTATGTTCTTTGAATCTGAAGTTTGCCTTTAGTTTTAGATCTATATCAGATCTATTAATTAGATATGTTCCTTCTTTTAGATCTATATTAGATCTATTATTTAGATCTGTTCTTGAGTTTAGATCTGTATCAGATCCAGTGATTGAATATGTTCTTTAGCTTAAGTCTATATCAGAACTAGTTTCTGTTTTGATAATCTTATGATTTTGCTTACTAAGATATAGATCACTGGTTGAATTTAATTATAGTCAGATCAGATCTGAGTGTTGCGCACACTCAAAAATTGGTTAAAATTCAAATCTAATTGTTGTTCTTCCTCTGATTTGTATTTTTGAGTTCAACAGTTTAGTATTATATTTAGTTCTAAAGATTTGATTTAGTTGTTATATCTAACTAATTTTTAAAAGACAATATTTGTTCTGCTTTACTTCCCTAATTCTAACATGGTATTAGAGCTTAGGGTGTGAAAAGAGCTCAAGTGTGCAGACTTGAGCCTGCGTAGATCCTATTCTTAGAATTTGTTTTGCAGATCAGAAGTAAGCAATGTCCTCCTTTGTGGATTTGATAAAGGGAATAGGGTTTCCATAATGATAAGGTACAAGGTTTATTGTCAACCTTCACTCTCATTAACAATCTTTTCATCTTAGCCCTGAAATCTTTTGGGAAAAGGTAATTGTTTAACGCTCAATTATGCCTCTGGAAAGGAATTTGATTTATTGTCATTTTTCCTAAATTCTAACATTTAGAAAATGACTAGAACAGATTGAACATAAAAGAAAGTTCAATCTCTCTAAAGTTAATTGAGCCTTGTTAGTCAAGGTCCAAGGATGATACCTATCTCTATGTGTTAAGCATTGATCTTTCAAAAGAATTGAGACCTCGTCTAGCATGTATCCTAGCCAGCGGAAAGATACTCCTTGAAAACTGTTTCTGCATATCTAAACTTTTGAGTCACTAACAGACTTGGAAAGTTTTGAAGGTTGTTAACTTTGCATCTATTTAGCAAGTGAGATCTGAATGACTGTGACAAGCTCTACTTGAGTCGAGATATTGTTTACTATTTAATTTGGCCTCTGCTTTGACAAAGACCTTTCACCACACCATGCTTCTCTCAGTTGAGACGACCTCTATGACAAGAAGATATCCATTACACATTTTATTTGGACTGATTGATGTGGAGAGGATAGTGAAAGACTATCTTGCTTATTGTTTTGTACACTTGTGAGATGCAATTTTGGGTGCCAAAGAAAACCCTTTTGGATCTTTGGTGGAGTTACCAATACCAGTTTGGAGAATTTCCTTGTTAGGAAACTCTAGAGGCTAGGGCCCTTTATTTCTGGTATTATCCTTGGTTTTATAAAAAGGGGGGGACTCCTAGCAAATCCTCTAGGTTATCCTTGATTATCTATTTGATTTTCAAGACTTTTCTCTTCTCCTGTTTGACTGAAAATTAAATGATAACTCTTACCCTCTCTCTCTTCTGAGCTAGGTTGAGTTAGTTAAAGGTTTGATACAGAATGCTTGGGAATGTAATCTTCATCTTAAGATCATAAGTGATAGGTTTAAGTTTTTTTGTTACTAATGCTTGGTAAGTGCTCAACTTTCTTCTAATAAACTTTTGGTAAAATACAATAGCTTTGACAGAATCATTGGTAAAAGAATTTTAATGGGAAACTATGTAACTTTAGTAAATGACAGCACCTTATGCACTTAATGGTCATCCATATGTTTTGTACTACAAAGAGTACACGAGCTTTAAAGTTAACCACAATACATTGAGTGGTGGAAACTTGGAAATGACTTTGGTAATTGGCTTTGAGGAAAACATGTGTGGGTTGACTTTTGTAAGAACATAATTTGGACAATGCAGCCTTTGCCCTCATTCTTTAAGACATATTGTTTGCTTATAGATGAATTATGTTTTATCCACAGGACAATAGGATAACCCCTTAAGGATATTGGAATTACTTGAACTAGCAGGTTTATATCAAATATCTGCATACAAAAAAGAAGTCCTAGATAACTTGAGTTAGTAACAAGCTGCAAAGTTCAAGTATGTCTTAAGCCTAAGAAAGTTTCATGGATACTCTTTTTTTACTTTCGTTCTAGTGACTACAAATGACAACAAGAAAGATATGTTTACCTTCCTGTCATCCGTATGTATCCATGTCTTAATGGAATACTGTCCGAATCTCTCCTTGGTTTGGAAACCCAGCTGTCTGTTGGTCTTTTATCTCTGATATAAAAGACAACATGTAACCTTTGCGTTATTTCTTTGGTTAAAAAGTCCAACAAATTATCTTGGTAGTTGGGGTATTTTTTCTTCGTTTTAGGAACTCTACAGATATGTCTTTTCGAGAGTCTTTAGATTGCAATTGAGCCGTTATCTTTGGTACAGGAGCTCAAGAAGTCTGACTCATCTCTTCATATTAAACTTGKTACTGGCACCAAGAACATCTTGAAAAGATATGACACTAGAATAGAGTCAAAAGATCTTATAGGTTCAGAGGGAGCCAATTTGCACATGACAGGGAGGCAGACATTTTATGAGACCCAGAGGGAGCCGTCCCTGCATATGAGTTARTSTATGACCTACAACAGAGATGGCAGCTTAATAGAGTCAAGGGTTACTATCGATTTCTTTTAAAGAAATTTTCTATTAAAATGAAACCTGCCTGGTGCCAGGAAATRCTAAAGGAAGCAGAAAAACATTCAGCACCTAAGGRCATTTTTCAAAGAAAGCAAGAAACCAGATAAGTACTCCGGTCTTATAGCTAAATTGAATCTTGTGATAGATTTAGAACCTTCCACATTGAAGTGTGGAAAGATGCCTTAATAGAAGAATATTGAATCAATTATGAAGAATGATGTATGGGCAGTGTTTTCAAAGACCTCGTGACAAATCAGTGGTAACCTCCAATGGCCTTATAAGATAAAGCCTACAACAAATGATTATATTGAGGATAAATTTGTAACTTGTGATTTCTCTCCGAAAGAAGGGATTATCTATGACAAGATCCTTACTTCTATGAGGATCTTTTGTCGCAGTCTTTGATTTGGAAACTTCATCTAATAGATGTTGAGAAGTTAAGCAAGAAGCTATCCATGGGAAAGAATCCCATAGATTATAACAAGCTCCGAGAGCTTGGTATGAAAGTATCGATAGTCTCTCTACAGAGTCTAGGCTTCATGATGAGTATTGTAGATACCAATCTTTATATAAAGATTTTACAAAATCATCCTGTTATTTTAGGATGATCCATTCCTTACAGGAAAGGAAATCTTTGATAACCCAGATTAAGAGGGAGGTCTTTAGCAGAAGTTGAAGACTTGGGTCTAAGCTTAGAGGTGTGACAGAAACCGGGTGAAATGTTTCTCTCACAAGAGAAAATATGCAGTTGATGTATATTTTGGCATGATGAACTATAAGTCCATGATCACACAAATGATCTCTAACCTAAAGAAACTACAAGATCAGGTTACTGGTTTAGAACCAGAAGACCCCACTATATATTGGCAGATCATTAGGTCATGGGTCTTTGATGTATCTTGTACATACGAGACCAGACATCTGTTATGCAGTAAATGTTCTCAGTCAGTTCATGTGTGAACCGAAGCATACACATATGGTTTCTGTGAAGCATATTCTGAGATATGTTCGGGGAACTATAGCTTATGGTCTCAGATACACTTCTAGTGGAGGTGTAATGCTCCATGGATTTACAGATTCAGATTGGATGGGCAGTATAGTGGATCGAAAGAGCACTTCCGGATATTGCTTCAGTTTGGGTTCAATAATGATTTTCTGGTCCAGCAGGAAACAAGGCTCCATAGCCCAAAGCACTGCAGAAGCAGACTACATTGCTACAAGTGTTGCTAGCAGAGGAGCAGTGTGGGTTAGGAAACTACTTTCAGACTTGTTCAGTTCAGAGCTTTGAACCTGTTGCCATCCTAATACACACTTGCAAACGTGAGCAAAGTCCAACTCACTTAGTGTGTCCTTGGAGGCACAATGCCTAGGTTCACAGTCTACACTGTCACCTTGACTGGAACCTCTTCCTTCTAGGCTTACTCCTAGGGAAGCCAAGGGGGTAGACCCTAGTTACTAGATATGATTTAACTTTGAAGTTCTAGGAGTTGGTTTTAAATTTTTAGAAGGCTTAGGGGAAAACTAACCTAAGATGCTAAAGCAGCAAATGCAAAGTGCAAGATTAAATGATAAGCAGCCCTTTCCCTAAGTCAACTATGACTAGTGCCTAAGGTTGGGCAAGGGGTCAACTAAGTTTGAAGGTGGTTAAATTACAAAAATATTACAAGTAAAAATATGTTGAAACTATTCCCACAAACAAGCATACAATTACTTACAATAAAGAATAAGAGATGTTACAACAATTACACAAAGATACAAATGAACAAGATATACAATGATGCCCAAAGCGAGAGTTTAGGAAATATTTAACTCAAGATCAATCACATAAGCCAAGCATGCCCCAATAGCACTTACTCTATTGGACTGTTTTTCAATGGCAACCACTAAAGCACTCAAAATTCAAGAAGATGATGCCTCCCCAAGTGGGATACTCAACTTCTTCTTGAATCACACCATAAAGCATAAAAAAGATGTGTAGTTTTGTAAACTCCAATGCTCATAAAAATCTAAAACATTTAGAAAGACAAACCATAAGATTGCAATTAAGACTTGTAAACATGAAAGTGCTTGCAATGTGTGTTCCCAAACATTCATCTAAGATCCCCCAACACACATGGATTGTCTATGCAACTAGGTGGTTAGGAGTTTCTTAAAAATTAAGTAAATTTTATTTTTCCCTCCCCCTAACTATGTTTGGAGCCTTAAACCTTCTCCTCCTCCTATAGCCAAATAACTGTTGGGTGCTCAAGATAGTAAGGCAACGAGACCCACCCTAGCTTCCACTGTCAGCCCTGATAGTAAGAGTACTTCCCGGAAAGGACACCCACCTGGAGCGTCACGGGACGGTCCCCCACCACTTCCTTCCGTTGTTTTCCTCAAACCCGTTTTAGACGGTGGAGATGGCTGAATTAGGCTATCCTAAGTTGTCTAAAAGATTATTATGACTCGCGGGTGAGTCTTTAGGTGTGTTTGGAGTGTTTTAGTAGTATTTTAAATGTCCAAAAAGTGTGATTTATGCCCAAAACTGAAACTGCAAAGTGCTTGAAATGATGTGTTGTGAAAGTAAAGATTTAAACCATAAACACATGAACATGAATGTAATAGATCATAAGATAAACATGATTAACACATCCGTATCATTCATCATCCATAACATGTAACTTTGCAAGGAAATAAAGCAAGGGCAAGAACAACTTGCCAACAATTATATCAAATGAAGAAATTTAAAACCACTTAACCATGTATGTTATTGCATATATGAAATGTGTTAAGTGAAATAGAGATTTGCTGAAATAATGATCTAAGTCCTACACCATTCACATATCCATGAACAAGAATGAAAGTATGAGAGTTATGAATGCCCAAGAAATAAGATTGCTTTAAGATATAAATTTAACCATGTAATCTATCTCATCTAAGGCACCATGCTTAAAGTGTAAAATATTTGCAAGAAGAAAACTCAAAGCATGTAAATGTAAATATGCCTTAAGGGCTTAAATTAAGATGATATGATAAAGACGATTATTCTAGAGCATATTAATCCATTTGAAACATATGAACCATCACATATGTATAACATCCTAGCCATACGATTTTGGAGGTGACTCTCCTAAGGTGTAGGCAAGTTAAACTTTAAACAAAACTTGAAATGTAAATGAGCAAACCACTCACAATGGCACAAGGTGGAGGCAAGCCTACCAATGTTGTGTCAAAGAGGTTTGGAAAAGAAAAACTTAAATGAAATCTAAAATCTAGCCCAATGATTTTGGGGTGTTGGCTTGGCCAATCACTCTCCCAAGGTGTAAGCAATTAAAAATCTCTGAAATGAAAGAGGAAGTTAAAGAGATAGCTACCAATCCCCTAGATGGGTTTTCTAGTGTTGTGTGGACCTCTTGATGTAGCCAAGCCTCTCCAAATCAGATCTGATATACCTGCAAAAACAACAAGGTTTCCCTTGCTAGGAGAGCTATACACAACAATACAAGCTTGGAAAAATTTCGCTTTTTAGGGCAAAATTTTGCCTGAGAAATTTTATGAAAAATTTTAAGTTTTTGTGACCATAAGACTAAGTATGCTAGCTGAAATATGGGCTGCAACAGAAATATAAGAAGAAGAAACAATATGAGAAGCTTGCTTGGAGTGTATGAGAGTCTCAAAGAACAGACTTTTACCTAAGTCACATCTAATGAAACCCTTGAGGTTCAACCTGCAAAAAACTCAACACAATAGCATGCATACAATGGATAATATGGAGGGTTAAGCTAATAAGTGAAATACTTGCACATTATCTAGCTAACCACATATATAGATTCACAAGAATACTCTTTGCAAAACGTACTCAAATAAAATACTTTACCTAAGATCCATTCATACATGCATCATATCAATTTGAAAAGATTATACCTCATATGTTTGCAAGATCCAAAATATTTGTAGATCTTTCCAAAATATCCTCCAAAGTTTCCTTTATTATTGCTTCAAGAAGAGGGGTGTTGGAGAAATACTTACTCCAAACCCTAGAGCCAAAGAGTGAAATGATGGAGCAATGAGAGAGAGAGAGAGTGGAAAATCAAGTAGCATAACAATAGCTCAAGATATGGTGAGTTGGGAGTGAGAAATGAGATCTATTTATACTTGGAGAGGCAAACCTACCTCTCTTGGATCTAAGCCAAGTGTCCACCATCAAGCAAATGAGTAGATCTCAAGGCTAGGGCACACCATCTAGGGTTTGAAAGCTAGATCTAGGGTGTAGAAAAATGTAGGAGGTGTTGGGATCAAGCAAAGAGGTGTGGGAGGCCTTGGGATTGATGCCAAGGAAGGTGAGAGGTCTCAAATAATTTAAAAAAAAAATCATTTGTGGAATTTCTAGAAGAGGGGGGCGTAACTCCTCTTGGAGTGGGCAAAAAAAAGGTGAAAATGAAGGAATGGAGGGGGGTTAATGAAAGAAAAGGAGTGGGATCATCCTAGGAGGTGATGTGGGGGTCAAAGGGAGTCATAACTTATGAGAGGGGGCCCCAAATAAGTCACAACAACTTCCACCAAGGAAAAACGTCAATGCCCCTAGGGGGGCATGATTTTTGAGTGTAGAAGGTGGGAAAGGGGTTAGAATAGGTTGGAAAAGGTTGGGAGAGTTATGTTATGCTTAGGGAGGCTCTCTCTAACCATCATTTCAACATTTCACATCATCTAACTCATTATTACAATTATTGATTGACTGCCACTCATCTAATGTCATACTTAGCAATTAAAATTGTTGTTTTAACTGACTGACACTCCAGGTGGACAAATGCATAGCAAAACTTGTCCGACTGAGCTGAAACTTGGTCCATGGGTGTAGGGGGTGCTATTCTATTTCTTTTGAGCACAAATACCCCTATCAAAAGTCCAAGGACCTAGTTTTTACAATAATTGCTCAAAAACATTTAATTAATTAAATAATTAAAATCCCAACCTTAGGAAAATTAATTAAATTTAATTAATTAAAAAAACCCTATCTAGACTCGATGAAATTCCGCGAAACTTTCTACAATGTCTAACATGGTCATTTACATCATTCCTAAACAATAGCTACCAAAGGATGAGACCATTAGAACGTCGTTCACCACTTTGGAGGAATTATTGCAAGTGTGAGGGAAAAACACATGGGAAATCAACCAGGCTAAAAAGCACAGTTGACAACCTGAGGATAAAAAATCCTCGGTGAAAAGAATTCTCCCAATGAAAACATCCCAAGGTACCTGACCTAACTATGATCCATGCAGACTTATTACATTATTAACCCACGCAGGGGTGCGGAAATTTCATTTACAAAATTTTGTGCTGGAGGCATAAAATGCCTAGTAGAACCAAACTGTCTTCAACATACTTGCATCTGATGATGCACATCTTCATGGCACATGGGTTGACCCCCTAGCTGAATAGGCTGTCAACAGAACCCACAATCATTCACTGTGACAATCAGAGTTGTATAAAGCTCACCAAGAAACCAGTGTTTCATGACAGATCAAAACACATTGAGATGAGATACCACTATGTACGGGACATGGTTCAGAAGAACGTTCTCAGCATTCAGTATGTTCCGACGACAGAACCCACAATCATTCAATGTGACAATCAGAGTTGTATAAAGCTCACTGAGAATCCAGTGTTTCATGACAGATCGAAACACATTGAGATGAGATACCATTATGTCCGGGACATGGTTCAGAAGAACGTTCTCAGCATTTAGTATGTTCCGACGGCAGAACAGACGACAGATATTTTTACCAAGCCACTGTCCCTGACAAAGTTTGTATACTTTCATGACAAGCTTGGTGTAGCTGAGAATGCCTCTCTTGCTGAGAGGGAGTGTTGAATTTAAAGCAGCTGCAAGAGCCATTCTCCAGGAGGATGGCAAAGACCCTAGTTGAGATCTAGGGCCCCCAGTGCACTCTTGGGGTTCTTGGTCTGGGACCAAACAGTCAGTGCCATGGCAAAATACCCTTGTTAGGGCCCCCAGTAGATAACTGGGGTTCTTGGTCTGGGACCAAGCACAAAAGACCCTTGTTAGGGCCCCCAGTAGATAACTGGGGTTCTTGGTCTAGGACCAAGCACAAAAGACCCTTGTTAGGGCCCCTAGTAGATAACTGGGGTTCTTGGTCAGGGATCAAGCAGTAAAGACCCTTAAGAGGGCCCCCAGTATATGATTGGGGTTCTTGGTCTGGGACCAAGCAGTTAAAGTCCCTAGATAGGTCTAGGGCCTCTGGACATGTTCCAGGGTACCCATGCCTGGGGCATGGGTTGATCCTTGGTCTTGTACCTTGGTGGATAAGACCCCAGAAATGTTCTGGGGCAACCTGGTCCTTGATCAAGTGTTTGTTGGTGTATGACCTTCTTTGAAGGTGGGCATGACCACATGAGGGATGTAGCCCATATGCAGTGATGATAAAGTTAAAAAGGTCACCTTGAGAATTATATGGACATGTGTAAACCTCTCCTAAACTCTCCACCCTTGGTTTTGTTGGGCTTGAGTTTGT
>JASDQU010438333.1:17954-29018 GCA_032191745.1 Picea mariana
CCAAGTCACTTAATTGGGCCGACTTCTTCTCTTGGAGACTAATAACTTAATACAAATCATTTTCTTGAGCCGACTTGTCTTCTAAGGTTATTAACCAACTATTTAGGGTTTCTTATTGCTTCCCGAAATATTCTATTCTCGTCAGGGTTACACATGGAGGTAAATACCTCTCGCATCTACCATAATATCAACACTCCCTCCTAGCTAGGGAGGTATTGAAGGCAATGGTCTTGAGCACAAACATACCATTGAATCGATAGCATCATCATAGCATCGGTAGCATCATCATAGCCACACAGGCTATCTCATGATCAAATCACGAGCACCATCATCACTATCAGTATCATATGATGGCATCAACTGCATCATCTCTCAAAGCCATACTGCATCTGAGTAATCAGGGATGATGCTGAATAAGTCACTCACTCCACAGAGTGATACAAGAACCATTCTTCTAATCCCGACATATGTCCTAGAAGAATAACTGTTCCAACAAATGTTGGAAGCCACACCATGGGCTACAAGGACTATTCTTCTAATCCGAACATGTGTCCTAGAAGAATAACTGTCCTAGACCATTTTTCGCCTGGAGAATGTCAGTCCACCAGCACACTGACTATCCATCTAGCTGATAGTCTTCATGGCAATCAGAACAATGTCATTTAATAGGACACAACTGTGTCTATCCATAGTAGTACAATCCAGTGGTACACTATCATACCAAGTAGCATACAGCTACTTAATCAGTGACACATAGTCACAACCAATGGAACACATCCACCACAGTAACATATAGCTACTGTCCAGAGACATACAGTCTCCATAGCAATTATATCATCTGATATCAACCTGCATAGAAAAACAATGTCATGATATAAACCGAATCATCTAGGCCATTCTTCCACTCACATCTGTGAGATCTGGAAGAGCATCTGCCCTCAGAAGGTAAAACATYAGTCATGAGCTACTGGACTATTCTTCTCAAGCATAGAAGAATAACTGTCCTGATTTCTGAGCCTGGACCATTCACCTATCTGGGCCATTCCTCCAGCACTAAAGAAAATGCAACCTAGAGAGAATGAGTCTGCCTTAGGGAATGCCTGTCCCTAATTGTTGAACCTGGACCATTCACCTATCTAGGCCATTCCTGCGGCAATAAACAAAGTGCAACTTGGAGAGAATGAATCTGCCCTAGGGAATGACTGTCCGGACCATTTCCTAAAGAAATGATTGTCCTGCACCAACCTTCAAAACGGACCATTCTTTGAAACTGCTCACAACTGTGAGCTTTGAAAGAATGATTGTTCGACGAGGCGGACCAGTCTTCTTGACCACTACTGAGAGTGACTGTCAAGAAGAAAGACTGTCCTGGACCATTCCCCCACACTGGCCACAAGGGGAATCGTTGTCTATGGTACATCAGCAATCCATCGAACCATTTTCATTACGAAAATGACCGTTCGATCTGGACCATTTTCCGAACTAGAAAATGCATGTCCGTCAGAAATCTCAAACCACTTTCCGAACTGGAAAGGAACTACTCATTTCGAACTTGAAAAATGATTGTCCATAAATCAATAGCATATCAGTGCTCCCTCCCAACCTGGGAGTCATCTCTTCCCTTTTAATAAGGAAGTCGTCTCCACAAGCTTCATCTTGTTTCTTGAGTACGCAAACTCTTTCATCTTGGACAGAGGCTTTACCAAAATGCCTGCTATCTGCTCATCTGTGGAGATATATTGGAGAACCACTTCTCATTTCTGGACCTCATCACGGAGAATGTAATGCTTGATCTCAATGTACTTCAGTCTTTTTGGAACACTGGTTTTCTCTGAAGGCTTCATATAGCTCTGATCATTATAGTATATCATAGCTGGATTCAGCTCTTTTGTTTCCTGCTAGCTCTTAACATCGTGGCAAAGCTCAAACTGGAACATATCTAAGTGGCACTTCTTCTGTCATCATAAGAGCTTGTCATAGATTGGCAATCCATCATCCTAGACTTCTAAGTAACCATTCTGATATAATATCTCTGTTGTAGAAAGTTTTCACAACGCTTCTGTTGTGCATTGGAGGCTCTGCACCAAATTGATTGAATCCATACAAGATCTTCTTCCAACTGCATATAAGAGTCTCTTTCTAGTATACCTCAAAACCTTGAGGTTGCTCTTCATACGCTTCTTCGTTCAATTACTTTGTTGAGGAGAACATTCCTTACATTCATCTGATGTAAACTTCAACCCATGGATATAGCAGGAGATATAATGTCTCAGGTAGAGGCATGTCTAGGACAAGCTATCATCATAGTCCTCTCCCTCAATCTGGGAGAACCTTTAGTTCTAGATCTCGCAGTGCTTTCATTCATAAGTCTTCCATACACTGTTCTTCATCACAACTTTCATTTCTTCTTCTTGACTGCTTCTAAAGGGTTCAGATCAAGTTGGTGGTCTTGTGATTCTTGATATAATGACTGGTTGTTCTAGCTTTTCTTTCTCTCTTGGAATCTTCATGTTTCTATTTAGCTCTTGGGTCCATGGAGTTTTCTATAGATTCCATGCCCTGAAGTTTCCAACTTTCTTCCTTTCATCATAGGATCAAGGATGTGGATGGACAACCAGTGATACTTTAAGGCTTCTTTTCGAAGAAGACTTCTTTTAGAGTCAAATTGAACACGTGCTGCTTTTCATGGTTGCTACCATTGATGGGAACATGAATAGATACTACAAAATCTTCAATGGATCATATTATCTAGGATTAGCTCCCTCCTAATCCTTGCTTCATGCATGAATGCATGCTCTTCTTTTGGAATTATATAATCGGCTCCCTCCATCTAAGAGAGTCCACGCTTCCGTCTGCATCTTTATTGCCTACTGCAAAGTGTCATAGGTCTCTTTCTAATTTCCTCTTGAATGCTGACTTCTTTCTGTTTTTACTTCTTCCAGGTTTCTTCAAGTTTGATTCTGATTTTCGGCAGTTGTAATAGCTTCCACAGGAATTGTTACCAAGGATTGTCAATGTACTTCATCTTTCCATGTGCATTGTGTGTCTTAGAGTCATCGTGATATCAATCCTTGTCTTGTTATTCTTCCATAGGTATTGTTTCTCTATGAACATCTTATCTTCTAAGAAATAGATATGCAAGATATGTACAGAAACTATGTAAACATGGTATGTACAAGAACTATGAAGAATATTGTTACCTTGTCTTAGAAGAAGAAGTTTGTTTTATCCTTCTTGGTCTTCTTTGAGGGTTTCCTTTCTTCGGCAACTGATGCTTCGTGTGTTTCCTTCCTTTTCTTTAGCTCGGGACAATGATTCTTGTAATGACCATATTTTCGACAATTGAAGCATTGTATTTTTGACATATCTTTCTCTTGATTTGGTTTCTTCCTGAAGCCAAACTTCTTTTTATTCCTGAAATTCTTGAACCTTGTTGTGAAGGCTTGATCATCGTATTTATTTTGGGGTTTCTCTTTTGCACTGATCCTTGATTCTTCTTGTGCACAACAAGTCCAAAGTTCCTCAAATGTAGGATACTCCTTCCTTGTGTTCATGCTTGCGGCAAATGCATCCCATGTCTTGGGAAGACCATTGAGTACTATATTTACCAATTCCTTCTCTGAAATGATCTCTTCAATAGCTTGTAGTTGATCTCTTAACTGAGAGATTTTCACAAAGTATGATGTTATGCTGTCATCATCATTCATTTTCATGTCACGAAGCTCATTTTTCAGACTCAATATCTGTCCAATGTTTCTGACTGAGAAGAGGTTTGTTAGGGCATCATACATCTTCTTAGATGAGTCAAGATGGGAGATGTAGGGTATCAAGTGGTCTTTTATAGAATCCACTATGATACTCATGGCATTGATGTCATTGTCTTTGAACTTCTCCAAAATTGCAACGTTCTGAGGTTCCTTCTCTTTCCCTTCTTCGAACTGTGGTTCCATGATCTTTCCTTTCACGATGTCCAACACTTTATTCTTGGCAAGGATGAGGTCAATCCTTGTCTTCCACGCTCTGAAGTTAGAAGCCCCTTCTAACTTGTTTTTTGACTTCATAGAGTAAGTCATAACTACTTTGACTTTGTCAACCTTTGATTTTGACCAAAAACTCAAACTTGACGTCTTAGCTTGCTGAGAGTATCAGGAGATGCACTAGGCTAGGGCGCACTAGGCTATCCAGAATTTAGGTCAATCTCTTCACTTAAGGTGCCTCAACGAGAGGGTTAGGGTTTCGTTGCTGCAGCAAAAACTGGCTGCAACTACAACTGCAACTGAGCAAATCCTCCTAATCTATCTTCCAGCGATTAGAATGTCCGAAGATAGTGTGGGCCCATAACCTGTTAGAATATAATGGATGTGCTCGTTTAACCATAGACAGGATAGCAATATTGTCACCCAACCATAGGCCGAAGCCACCCCCGAGCACCTTAACCTTGACAGAGAATGATTCTGAAAGCAAACCCTAAGCTTAATAGCCAAACAAGGTGGCGCACCTCTCTCCAAGGATAGCGCACCAAGCAAGAATAACCAAAAGAGGCCAAGCAGAAAGTTCAAACCATAACCAAGGGAGAGTCCAAGCCAAAACCCAAAATTTGCTAGTTGCAACAGCTGCAACTGCAGCTCTTCTCCAAACTTGCGCACCACTGCAGTTATGAGGTGTGTGTACAAATGAGCTCAAGCGCCCTCTATTTATAGTCCTCCAAGTCACTTAATTGGGTCGACTTCTTCTCTTGGAGACTAATAACTTAATACAAATCATTTTCTTGAGCCGACTTGTCTTCTAGGGTTATTAACCAACTATTTAGGGTTTCTTCTCGCTTCCCGAAATATTCTATTCTCGTCAGGGTTACACATGGAGGTAAATACCTCCCGCAGCTACCATAATATCAACACCAACCCCCTTCACTGCAAGTTGTGGGCCGGTAACAACACCCACACAACAGTCTGAGTCTGTTTCTGAAAGATTCGGGAACACTAATCTCATCCTTGTCATATGCCGGGAAGCTCCACTGTCCACGAACCACACTTCAATGTCCTCGAACACTAGGCAATCACTACCCAAGGGACCAATCATGAGAGAAAACTCCCTCATATCTCTCAGCAAACTCCGTTGATGCTGACGCCTCTGGTTCCAGCTTCTTCTCCTTCTTGTTCGGACACTAACTGGCATAGTGGCCAGTCTTGTGACATGCAAAGCATCTCACCTTACTCATGTCCTTCTTCTTCTCATTGCTCTTTCCCACAAGAGCAACGTTGTCGTCGTCTACACCATCCACTGCCCTCTCCTAAGACGCCTCTCGGATCTCCTCTTGCGTAAAGTCATCCCACAATCTGCTCCAGTCAGGGAGCTTCTCTCTCCCCACCACACACTTCACAAAAACCTCGCACTCCTTCGTGAAGCCTTTGAGGGCTATCCGCACCAACTCTGAGTCTTGGCTTCCTTCACTCCATGAACATCCAGAGCTATGGGATCTGATGTCGGTACTGGCACGACGGTGTTCGAAACGACCACAACTTGTTCTCCTAGAGAACACTTGTGATTCTAACCTTCCACTCCAGGTAGTTGGATATCCCCTTCAACATATCGTCATACCCGAGTCTGGAAGTCATCTTTGTCCACCTGACAAAGAACCTCTTTCCCCCTTCTTCAAGCAAATACCCTAGCTAATCACTTGTTGTCCCGAGTGCCAAAGCTACCCACTGAACTTCAGAGCCCTAGCTCTGATACCATGTTGAAAATATAGCTCAGAAACTCACTATATCAAACTCAGATTTCAACCTCCTATTAAGTTTCAACAGTAAAGTATTAAAACCCAATACAAAACTGTACTTAATGAGCAGAAACACTAGATGATATAGATCTGAAAGTAAATCAACAGCGGAAATAACTCATAACAAAATCACACATTTGGCACCATAAATTCTGGGCAATGCCTCTTGAAGAATACACAAGAAAAATGACAGCTTAAGGATAAAATTTCATATTCAGCTCTAGGGAAAATATCAAAGTTTACAGCAGCCTTTACAACAACATTTAAACACAGTACTTATCTCACTTTCCAGCAAGATACTCTTCCAGAAAACTCAGTCAGAATTCAATCTTGGGAAATGTTCCTTGGCTGTATGGCATGTACAGCCCTATACAGTCAGCAACAGTACCAAAACATCTTGGAAATCGTGCCAAAAAATTTCAGCACTGTAATGTACCTTGCAGAACAGGTTTCACTCAGCAAAATCGCCTAGAAAATCAAGCCAACCAGTTGTTAAAAGACAGCCATCGATTTTTGTGCCTTTCCTCTTGTTGTATGACCAGCAATCACTATTGTACTGCCTCCTCCTGTAGCTGCAATACGGACACCAATAAATGCAGTCTTCTACCTTGGAATGTGTGCCTATCCCTCAACTAGGGATGCATGCCAACTCCCTTTAATGTGACTCTTTCCCTCCAAGCAAGAAATTTATGTCTTGGACAATGTGACTCTTCACATTCCCTCCAAACTCTCCTCAAGATGTGCGCCCTCTCTCTCCCTCATGAGTTGCTTTTAAGTAATTTCGAAATGTAACTCTTCTAACCCTTGATCTCCCTTGAGTGACTCTTCACTTTCCCTTGAGATCAACGGTCACGACTTAATCATCCATTGACGTCACTTAAGTCACTAAAGTGACCCATAACATCATAAAGTCACTTTTACATTTTAAAATTAAAAGACCCAACTTTATAAAATCACTTTATAAAGTTACTTTATAAAAACACATTACAAAGTCACTGGGGAGAAATGTGTTCGGTCACTTCCGCATGTTGGGCGCCACCTATGCAAAAGTACCTCTGAGCTAACAATTCTAACAGTCGCATCATGAGCCAATGCCTAAACTGACTGTCCTGTCACAACATACGGTCCTCCTTTGCGAGTCCCAATAGTTTCGGTTTTACTCAGGTGGCTACCTTTAGCCCACAGAAGTGTCTTCTTGTCCTTAAAGATCACCCAATATCCCTTGTCCTCAAGGGTTGCAACTGATAATAGATTCTTCTTGAACCCTGGCACATATAAGACTTCAACAACATGAAGCATTGCCCCAGATTCCAATCTGAAGGGGATAGAGCCTACTCCCTCTATCTTGTAACATTTGTCATCCCCAAACTCAAGTTGCTCTACAAAGGATTTCTTCTTGAAATCTAAAAGAATCTCCTTGTACATTGTCCTGTGTTTTGATGCACCACTATGACCTATCTACTAACCAAGTTTTCGGCCCTATGATAATTGTACTGAATAAAGCAGAAACCAAGTAATATTATTTTCTATTTTCTCTTTCATTAGGACTTTTCTGATTTCTTTTGGATTCATCATCCTCAGCAGTTGAGGCATGATGTTTCGCTTTCCTTGGATTTTTCTTCCTATACCAGCAGTCTCTAGCAAAGTGACCCAGCTTATTGCAATTAAAACATTTAATCTTAGATGTATCAATATTCTTGCCTTTGAACGTACCTTTAGTATTTATCTTCTTCTAAGAGCCTTTCTGGAAAGTGACTTTCTTCTTTCCCTTGAATCTTGATGCTAATGTCGAATGCTCTTCTTTGGCTGGCTCGCTCCTAGTAGCAGTGCGACTCTCCTCTTGGAGACAGTCATGCCATAACCTCTTAAACGTGGGTTGAATCTCTCTCCCACTCAAGCTGGATAAGAAAGTCTCCCATGAAGAAGGAAGACCATCAAATATGGCCTGCACTAAGTCATCATCATCCATTGTGACACCTGTGACCAAAAGATGATCTCTGATCTAGACGATCCTGGAACAGAAAGATGCTATTGATTCACCTTTCTCCATCTTCAAATATTTAAGCTTGTGCTTAAGTGTCCTCTTCTGACTTGGTGCCTTTTTCTCATACAGATTTACCAAGGTATCCATACATTCCTTGGCAGTCATTAACGAAGTCATTGCTGGCATTATACTGTCTTTGACTGAGTCAAAGATAATTCGCTTGGTCTTTGCTTGACTCTTCCTGAAGGCCGCTCTTCCTGCATTAGAGGTGGGTTCCTCCATCACTGAAGTCACATACTGCTCAAGATCATGCTCCTGCAAGATACTCATTATCCTGAGCTTCCACGCATTGAAGATGGAAGCTCCTTCAAGCCTATCCTCGGCCCTGACAGAAATGGAGGATGCCATGGAACTCACGTTGGAAATTGATCAAGCTCTCTTGGATCTGTGTGTACCTTGTTCCTGACTTAACAAGCTCTTTCACACCCTTAGCTCTGATACCATGTTAAATTATTGAGCTTGATTTAATATGCAGATTATTTCTTTAGTTTCTTCAACGCTTTAAACAAAATTTGATTTATCAACCAGCAAAATGGATACTCAAAAATGATGAACAGAAGTAGAAGAGGTACTCAAATAGAATCTCACACATGCACAAGAATTTACCCTAGAGAAACCCAAAAAGGAGAGAAAACAAGACTTCACTAACTTTTACGACTAATATAAACAACACTATTCACTGTCCTGTATTGCTAATATGGACAGCATTGTTCATTGTCCCTTACTGTTGATATATACAGCAATACACACGGTCTCTTACTATTGATATAGACAGCACTATTCGTTGTCCTTTTCTGTTGATATACATAGCTATATTCGTTGTCCTTTACTGCTGAGATAGCCAGCACTATTCGACTCCTTCACTGCCCTGTCTCCTACACTCTGCACTACATAACAATGTGTGTTTTGAAGAGGAGGTCGTGCTTTGTATATAATGGCATGGAGAGGAGAGGAGAGTGGACTTAAATTAGAAGGAGCATGCATGTCTTTTGTAACTAGACTCGACTCGAATTAGTAACTTGACTTGAGACTAGACTTGGCTATTGCATGCCACCTCAACATGCAACTCGACGTACACCTTGACATGCAATTTGGCATGCAACCTTGACATGCATGCATGCAACTCGACATGCAAGCATGCAACTTGACATGCAATATGCAACATGTAACATGACTTGTCAACTTGTCTTTTACAACTTGAGTTTGACAACTCAGACTAAACATGCAATTCGACTTTTACAACTGAGATAGGCAACTCAAATTTCTTTTCATGGTGGATAAAGTTACACGTGCCAACGCACTAGATCATTACATTTACATTATTTGCATAAGGAAGATTGTTTGTTTATAGCTCATAGGAATTGTACATTCAACCTAACTTTTGCTAGATGCCTTGAATTTTGCTCATGGCTCACAAGGCTTGACTAGGCTGACAGAGGTTGTACATTCCCCTTGACTTTTGCACTAGTCTGTCTATGCTCACAAAGGTTTGTTGAATTTAAAGCAGTTGCAAGAGCCATTCTCCGGGAGGATGGCAAAGACCCTAGCTAAAATCTAGGGCCCCCAGTGCACTCCTAGGGATTTGGTCTGAGACCAAACAGTTAGTGCCATGGCAAAAGACCCTTGTGAGGACCCCCAGTAGATGACTGGGGTTTTTGGTCTGGGACCAAGCAGTAAAGACCCTTGTGAGGGCCCCCAATAGATAACTGGGGTTCTTGGTCTGGGACCAAGCAGTTAAAGTCCCTAGATAGGTCTAGGGCCCCTGGACATGTTCCAGGGTACCCATGCCTGAGGCATGGGTTGATCCTTGGTCTTGTACCTTGGTGGATAAGACCCCAGAAATGCTCTAGGGCAACCTGGTCCTTGATCAGGTGTTTGTTGGTGTATGACCCTCTTTGAAGGTGGGCATGACCACAAGAGGGATGTATCCCATATGCAGTGATGATAAAGTTAAAAAGGTCACCTTGAGAATTATATGGACATGTGTAAACCTCTCCTAAACTCTCCACCCTTGGTTTTGTTGGGCTTGAGTTTGTCTGGGGTTTGTTTGTATTTTTAGGGGTTAATACAAGAAATAATTAATTAATAGAAATTGAAAATATATTTAATTAATATTTATATTAATTAAATATATTATTTTTATTATTATTTCTTTTATTTTACCCTCACCCAAAAGTATAAATAAAGACCCCTCCCTCTTCTTTTCGACACCAATTATTCCTCTCTCTTCTAAGTGTGACGGATTGCTCTGTGCAAAAGTTCAACCTCCCTCAACAGTTCGACCTCCTAAATCAGCTCGGCCTCCATGCTATAGTCAACAGCTCCCTTCCTTTGTGGCAGTCTTGTTCTAGTTTCTTGTTGATTGTTTTTTCTGCTGTTATGTAAGTGGGGGTAAGAGCCTTTCCACTGTTGAGAACACATGTGGTGCTGCCCTAAGTGAATGCTACCAGCCTGTCATTTTTCTTTAGACAGAAAACCCTCTTCAAGCAAGTGGCCGTCCCCCATCTGAGCTTCTTATGAAGGCTGCGACATCCTTAGTAAGGTGGATGGACTATCCTTGAGGCAGCTGTCCCTTCTCCTGGTTGCTCTTCTTATGCATGAGGGTTTGTTGGATGTTTTTCAGAGTCCTTGTGTGCAGTTCTGGTTGGGGTTTTTAAACAGTCCTATAATTCTCTTGGCAAGAGATCTCACCCATGAGGTAGATCCATGAACTTGGACTTTTTCTGAGCATTTATTTCTGAGGCACTTCATCTCTTATGTGTGGCATGAACTCCTTCAGTGATCAGAGGTAAGACTTCAAGGTAAGATCCATCTATTTAGATCTGTATGTTGATTTTGAAGGTTATCATTGTTTAGATCTGCATGTTATTTAATTTTGAAGCTTAGATCTGTATGTTCTTTGAATCTGAAGTTTGCCTTTAGCTTTAGATCTATATCAGATCTATTAATTAGATCTGTTCCTTCTTTTAGATCTATATCAGATCTATTATTTAGATCTGTTCTTGAGTTTAGATCTGTATCAGATCCAGTGATTGAATATATTCTTTAGCTTAAGTCTATATCAGAACCAGTTTCTGTTTTGATAATCTTATGATTTTGCTTACTAAGAAATAGATCACTGGTTGAATTTAATTATAGTCAGATCAGATCTGAGTGTTGTGCACACTCAGAAATTGGTTAAAATTCAAATCTAATTGTTGTTCTTCCTCTGATTTGTATTTCTGAGTTCAACAGTTCAGTATTA
>JASDQU010438333.1:29038-44220 GCA_032191745.1 Picea mariana
TCTACTAACCAAGTTTTCGGCCCTATGATAATTGTACTGAATAAAGCAGAAACCAAGTAATATTATTTTCTATTTTCTCTTTCATTAGGACTTTTCTGATTTCTTTTGGATTCATCATCCTCAGCAGTTGAGGCATGATGTTTCGCTTTCCTTGGATTTTTCTTCCTATACCAGCAGTCTCTAGCAAAGTGACCCAGCTTATTGCAATTAAAACATTTAATCTTAGATGTATCAATATTCTTGCCTTTGAACGTACCTTTAGTATTTATCTTCTTCTAAGAGCCTTTCTGGAAAGTGACTTTCTTCTTTCCCTTGAATCTTGATGCTAATGTCGAATGCTCTTCTTTGGCTGGCTCGCTCCTAGTAGCAGTGCGACTCTCCTCTTGGAGACAGTCATGCCATAACCTCTTAAACGTGGGTTGAATCTCTCTCCCACTCAAGCTGGATAAGAAAGTCTCCCATGAAGAAGGAAGACCATCAAATATGGCCTGCACTAAGTCATCATCATCCATTGTGACACCTGTGACCAAAAGATGATCTCTGATCTAGACGATCCTGGAACAGAAAGATGCTATTGATTCACCTTTCTCCATCTTCAAATATTTAAGCTTGTGCTTAAGTGTCCTCTTCTGACTTGGTGCCTTTTTCTCATACAGATTTACCAAGGTATCCATACATTCCTTGGCAGTCATTAACGAAGTCATTGCTGGCATTATACTGTCTTTGACTGAGTCAAAGATAATTCGCTTGGTCTTTGCTTGACTCTTCCTGAAGGCCGCTCTTCCTGCATTAGAGGTGGGTTCCTCCATCACTGAAGTCACATACTGCTCAAGATCATGCTCCTGCAAGATACTCATTATCCTGAGCTTCCACGCATTGAAGATGGAAGCTCCTTCAAGCCTATCCTCGGCCCTGACAGAAATGGAGGATGCCATGGAACTCACGTTGGAAATTGATCAAGCTCTCTTGGATCTGTGTGTACCTTGTTCCTGACTTAACAAGCTCTTTCACACCCTTAGCTCTGATACCATGTTAAATTATTGAGCTTGATTTAATATGCAGATTATTTCTTTAGTTTCTTCAACGCTTTAAACAAAATTTGATTTATCAACCAGCAAAATGGATACTCAAAAATGATGAACAGAAGTAGAAGAGGTACTCAAATAGAATCTCACACATGCACAAGAATTTACCCTAGAGAAACCCAAAAAGGAGAGAAAACAAGACTTCACTAACTTTTACGACTAATATAAACAACACTATTCACTGTCCTGTATTGCTAATATGGACAGCATTGTTCATTGTCCCTTACTGTTGATATATACAGCAATACACACGGTCTCTTACTATTGATATAGACAGCACTATTCGTTGTCCTTTTCTGTTGATATACATAGCTATATTCGTTGTCCTTTACTGCTGAGATAGCCAGCACTATTCGACTCCTTCACTGCCCTGTCTCCTACACTCTGCACTACATAACAATGTGTGTTTTGAAGAGGAGGTCGTGCTTTGTATATAATGGCATGGAGAGGAGAGGAGAGTGGACTTAAATTAGAAGGAGCATGCATGTCTTTTGTAACTAGACTCGACTCGAATTAGTAACTTGACTTGAGACTAGACTTGGCTATTGCATGCCACCTCAACATGCAACTCGACGTACACCTTGACATGCAATTTGGCATGCAACCTTGACATGCATGCATGCAACTCGACATGCAAGCATGCAACTTGACATGCAATATGCAACATGTAACATGACTTGTCAACTTGTCTTTTACAACTTGAGTTTGACAACTCAGACTAAACATGCAATTCGACTTTTACAACTGAGATAGGCAACTCAAATTTCTTTTCATGGTGGATAAAGTTACACGTGCCAACGCACTAGATCATTACATTTACATTATTTGCATAAGGAAGATTGTTTGTTTATAGCTCATAGGAATTGTACATTCAACCTAACTTTTGCTAGATGCCTTGAATTTTGCTCATGGCTCACAAGGCTTGACTAGGCTGACAGAGGTTGTACATTCCCCTTGACTTTTGCACTAGTCTGTCTATGCTCACAAAGGTTTGTTGAATTTAAAGCAGTTGCAAGAGCCATTCTCCGGGAGGATGGCAAAGACCCTAGCTAAAATCTAGGGCCCCCAGTGCACTCCTAGGGATTTGGTCTGAGACCAAACAGTTAGTGCCATGGCAAAAGACCCTTGTGAGGACCCCCAGTAGATGACTGGGGTTTTTGGTCTGGGACCAAGCAGTAAAGACCCTTGTGAGGGCCCCCAATAGATAACTGGGGTTCTTGGTCTGGGACCAAGCAGTTAAAGTCCCTAGATAGGTCTAGGGCCCCTGGACATGTTCCAGGGTACCCATGCCTGAGGCATGGGTTGATCCTTGGTCTTGTACCTTGGTGGATAAGACCCCAGAAATGCTCTAGGGCAACCTGGTCCTTGATCAGGTGTTTGTTGGTGTATGACCCTCTTTGAAGGTGGGCATGACCACAAGAGGGATGTATCCCATATGCAGTGATGATAAAGTTAAAAAGGTCACCTTGAGAATTATATGGACATGTGTAAACCTCTCCTAAACTCTCCACCCTTGGTTTTGTTGGGCTTGAGTTTGTCTGGGGTTTGTTTGTATTTTTAGGGGTTAATACAAGAAATAATTAATTAATAGAAATTGAAAATATATTTAATTAATATTTATATTAATTAAATATATTATTTTTATTATTATTTCTTTTATTTTACCCTCACCCAAAAGTATAAATAAAGACCCCTCCCTCTTCTTTTCGACACCAATTATTCCTCTCTCTTCTAAGTGTGACGGATTGCTCTGTGCAAAAGTTCAACCTCCCTCAACAGTTCGACCTCCTAAATCAGCTCGGCCTCCATGCTATAGTCAACAGCTCCCTTCCTTTGTGGCAGTCTTGTTCTAGTTTCTTGTTGATTGTTTTTTCTGCTGTTATGTAAGTGGGGGTAAGAGCCTTTCCACTGTTGAGAACACATGTGGTGCTGCCCTAAGTGAATGCTACCAGCCTGTCATTTTTCTTTAGACAGAAAACCCTCTTCAAGCAAGTGGCCGTCCCCCATCTGAGCTTCTTATGAAGGCTGCGACATCCTTAGTAAGGTGGATGGACTATCCTTGAGGCAGCTGTCCCTTCTCCTGGTTGCTCTTCTTATGCATGAGGGTTTGTTGGATGTTTTTCAGAGTCCTTGTGTGCAGTTCTGGTTGGGGTTTTTAAACAGTCCTATAATTCTCTTGGCAAGAGATCTCACCCATGAGGTAGATCCATGAACTTGGACTTTTTCTGAGCATTTATTTCTGAGGCACTTCATCTCTTATGTGTGGCATGAACTCCTTCAGTGATCAGAGGTAAGACTTCAAGGTAAGATCCATCTATTTAGATCTGTATGTTGATTTTGAAGGTTATCATTGTTTAGATCTGCATGTTATTTAATTTTGAAGCTTAGATCTGTATGTTCTTTGAATCTGAAGTTTGCCTTTAGCTTTAGATCTATATCAGATCTATTAATTAGATCTGTTCCTTCTTTTAGATCTATATCAGATCTATTATTTAGATCTGTTCTTGAGTTTAGATCTGTATCAGATCCAGTGATTGAATATATTCTTTAGCTTAAGTCTATATCAGAACCAGTTTCTGTTTTGATAATCTTATGATTTTGCTTACTAAGAAATAGATCACTGGTTGAATTTAATTATAGTCAGATCAGATCTGAGTGTTGTGCACACTCAGAAATTGGTTAAAATTCAAATCTAATTGTTGTTCTTCCTCTGATTTGTATTTCTGAGTTCAACAGTTCAGTATTATATTTAGTTTACTGTTCTAAAGATCTGATTTAGTTGTTATATCTAACTGAATTTTAAAAGACAATATTTGTTCTGCTTTACTTCCCTAATTCTAACAACTAGATACAAATAAATGAAATAAACAACTATCTACAAAGGTACAATACAACAATGAAGATACAAGCTATACAAATTATACAAGCAAAGAAACTAACCAAGCAACTAAGTTGTAAATGATTTGAATGTGCAGGTAAAAGAGATATTGCTCACAAGAAAATACAACCAGAACACATAAGCCAACTATCCCAAACAAGAGTGCCTCCAAGGGATGCGCAAGTCAAGGGGAAGCCTTCAATGGAAAACACAATGACAAGCTCCAAGCAATGAAGAAGCCTCCAAAGGATGCACAACTTCAAGGAAGGAGATCAATCACATAAAGATTAAACTTAACTCAATATTAAAGCATGAAAAAAAAGGCCTCCAAGGGCTAAAGCACAACTTCTAAACCAGTTAGTCCAATCCACAAATACTTGAAGTAACTTGCATAAAAGATGTAAATTTAATGTGCTTGCAAATGTGTACTAAAGCATAAACCAAAAGATGTACCCAATTAGATGCCCAAGGTTAAGTGGATTGATTTTAGGATTAGTTAAGTTATTAAGTTAGAAGTGAATTCTAGACTAAGTGACAACCCAAAAACTCGCCCCGTTTGTACCAAAAGGGTTGCTGGGTGCTCAATAAGTGAGGCAAACAAGGCCACACCCTAGCTCCACATGTCAACCCAGGAATAGAAGTACTCCACAGAGAGAATGCCAAGTGCCGTGAGATCGTCTTCGATCTAGCACCCCCCGCTTCTTTCTTGAATCTCCTTTTTGTTGGAAAAGTTGGGACAGTAAAAGGTGACCTATTAAGCTAGTTTGATTTTAGGCCCTATGAGACTAAGGTAAATTGAATTAAGTTAGTTAGATTAAATTAAGTTAAGGTGATTGCAATGTAGTGTCAGTGTAAGGAGTGCTTGCAAGATAAATAAAGTACTTGGAAGATGCACTTGAAAAGTAAAGTACTAGAAGTAAATTGCAAGAGAACTTCGGTGCTTGAAGTAATACACAAGTTTAAACAATGCTCATGAGATTGCAAGACATAAAAGTAAAAGTACTTGTAAAGATTAAACCATTAAGCAATGTAATTGAAAATTAAATGACTTGCAAGAAAATAAAATACTTGGAAAGGTAAATTGCAAGAAATGAAATGTGCTTGAAAGTAAAATGCCCAAATTAAAAATAACTAGCAATGAATAATAGAAAACAAGATGAACAAATTAAACCATTATGCCTCCATGGGCCTAAACTAACACATGACTATTTCTTAGATTAGATTTACTTTAGATTATTAAGCATGTGAAAGAAAACAAAGCATGCACTAATCTAGCCTTACAATTTTGGGGGTTGGCAAGGCCAAACACACTCCAAGTTGCAGGCAAACAATGATGAAAGTAAAAACTTGAAAAGAAACTAAACTAAACAACCTCAAGCAAGTGCACAAGATGGAGGACAAAGCCTTCCGGTTTTGTGCACAAGTGGGTGCAAGAACTTGAAAAGAAAAACTTGAAGTAAAGCCTAGTCTCTCAACCTTGTCCTAATGACAAGTGGGGCAAACAAATTAAAGTAAATTGTAGAAAATAAATTCTACTTCCTAGCCTTACGGTTTTGGGGGTTGGCTGGGCCAAACACTCACCAAGATGTAGGCAAACAATTAAATAAAAATGTAGAAAATTAAATACAAAAGAATCAAAAGCCCAAAGACCTAGTTTTTACATTTTTATCAAAAATTAATTAAAATTACCATTAACTAGGTAATTTAAAAAAAAATAAAAAAACTATATAGGCTCGCCGGAATTCCGCAAAAATTTAGGAGATGTCTTGCATGGTCATTTACAACATTCCTAGACACTAGCTACCAGAGGGATAGACCATTAGAACACCTTTTACCACTTTGGAGGAATTCTTTGTGGGAGTGAAAAACTCAAGGGAAATTAATAAGGCTGGTTAAGCCAAATTAATAACTTGAGGAAAAAAAACACTCAGTGAAAGGGACTCCTCTAATGATGAATTCCTAAGGTAGCTGACCTAACTATGATCCATGCAGACCCATTACATTATAATCCCACACAGGGGCACACACATCGACACATCCATCTCATGGGCATCCTTACCCCACACAGGGGCACACAACTTTCCATCTCAGTCTCAGAGAGGAATGACACACCCATCACATGAGCACACCCAGCTCATGGGCTCTCTCACAGGCCGACTTACTTCGTCTGTGTCCTAGAGGATGTCTCACGAAGCTGGAATCATCAACACTCCCTCTCATCTAGGGAGGCATTCTCCACCAGGACAAGTCTCTCACGAAAGTACTCTAACTTCGTCTTGGCAAGTAGTTTGGTGAAGATATCTGGAATCTGCTCATGTGTAGGAAGGTACTGCGTGTGTACTGCTTTCCTCCGCACCATGTCTCTGATATAATGATATTTTATCTCAATGTGTTTCGACCTATCGTGAAACACAGGATTCTCAGAGAGCTTCACACAACTCTGGTTATCACAATGAATAATGGTAGGATCCATCTCATGAGCAAATAAATCTGTTAGGAGCTTGCGAAGCCACACTGCTTCGCCGACTGCCACACTCAATGCTATATACTTTGCTTCTGCGGTACTCAAGGCCACAGAGCTTTGTTTCCTGCTGCACCAGGAAACCATGGCAGACCCCAAGGTAAAACAACAACTGAATGTGCTCTTCCAGTCCACTGCACTCCCTGCCCAATCTGCAACGGCATATCCCTGCAAACTTAAGTCTACATTGGAGGCATATATCAGGCCATATCCAACAGTGCCTCATAGATATCTCAATACAGGCTTCCCTGCTATCCAGTGAGTCTGTCTCGGTTGACTCATGAACTGACTTAGTACATTCACTACATAACATATATTGGGTCTGGTGTTAACCAGATACAGCAATGATCCAATCAGTTATCGGTACAAATGTGGATCAATCTTGCCTGAATCAGTAGAAGCATCATTCATTTTCTTCAAATCCATCACCATCGGTGTAGGCATTGATTTGCACTCTGTCATACCGAACTTATTCAATATTTCCACTGTATATTTTCCTTGATTCAGGAAAATCTCATCGGTCCTCTGCCATACTTCTAGTCCTAGGAAGTAGTGCATCATACCCAGATCCTTCATTTCGAATTAAGAAGTCAATGCTTGCTTGCATTTAGCAATAAGTCTTTTTGAATCGGTGAGGAATAAGTCATGCACATACATGATCAAGATTAGGCACTTGTTACCAACAATATGATAATCTAGGTTTGGATTGACAACACTCTTCTTGAAGCCCAAACTCATCAAGAATCCATCCATTTTCTCATACCAAGCACGAGGTGCTTGCTTTGGTCCATACAGGGCTTTCTTCATCCTGCACACATGAGATTTATCGTTGTGTATCACGAATCCTTCTGGCTGCTCGATATAAACTTCTTCCTCAATCTTACCATTGAGAAAGGCTATCTTTGCATTCATCTGATGTAGTTTCCAACCCATGGATGCAACTAGTGCAATGATAGTACAGATGGAAGTGTATCGGGCTACTGGAGCAAATGTCTCATCATAGTCAACTCCCTCTACTTGTGAGAATCCTCTGGTTACAAATCTCGCTCTGTATTTCTCGACACTTCCATCAGTTGCATGTTTGATCTTATAGATCCACTTGGAAGTCACTACAGACTTCCCTTCTGGTCTCGAAACAATATACCATACTTCATTCTTCAAGATGGACTAATATTCTTCTGTCATGGCATCTTGCCATGCTCACCTGTCGCTTCTCCATGACAAGAAGGCTCAGAATCAATGATGGCGCTCATAGCTGAAAACATAGCTTGAAAATCACTTTGGTCTCTTGCGCTGTCGGAATATGGCTCGAGGAGTTGTATGTCCTTCCTCTTGCGGAGTTTGTCGAGCCCAAGAAGGCCTTTTATGGCCTTCTGCAATGTCTCTGAAAATATCAACTGAAGCAAATGGATCGGCTGAATCAATGGCTATCTCCCTTTGTACTGTTGAAGGGGAGAAGGTATTGTTTCTTCCTTCTTCTCAAATATTTTGACTCCCTCTGAAGTCTGAAGGATAGACATCTTCCTTTTTCTGAGTTGCTAACCTGGAGATATTTCATGTCTTCTCAGGTCCTCTATTGACTCTATAGTACTGTTATCCCATAGCCTAGGGATAACTAAGGGGATTATGTCTCGAGGCCCACAGGTCCTAGACATGGAGTACCGAGAGCCATATTGACTTGAGCTTGGCCCTGGAGGGCCCATCCTTCTTCTTCTTCAGCGCCTCCACCTTGTCAGCAGCAACAACATCCATCCCATCGGCCTGGTCTTTCAACAATAGTGGGTCTTGCTCCATGAGGTAATGAGTTTGGGTATCATGGTATGTGTCACTCTGATTCTCAAAACATTTGAATATGTGCATTTAATTCTTTTTACTTCTAACGTGTGCTTGGACCTTATGCCTTTCCACTTGTCCACACCTAGGGGGAATGACATGATGCCCTAGTAAGCTAGTTCCCATAGGGTTTGAGTTGCCACTGGGGGGGTTCATGAAAGGTCATCGTCCATTCCCACCATACTTACCACTTTTCATCTTTTTCCCTCTCATCCATCCCATACACTGGTTTAGGCATTGGGTTTGCCAAGCTAGCAAAGGGTTGTACTTTACCTTGTGGGAAGAAGGGGCTAAAGGCCCAGAGGGTAAACGTAGCTGGCAAAAGATAAAAGCCAAAAGAATGAAACCTTCAGATGCTTCACTCAAGGATCCTCGAGAAAGCAATGAAAGGCTTCTCTACAAGAAATAGAGGGACCCGTAAAAATAATAAAATCAAGGCCTAGTTGGTGGATAGGGGGTTTCATCACGAGCCAACCTATTAGGTCCATGGGCATGTAGCGCTATGACACTACCATTCAGCTGGTCACCACGCCAGGGTAGTGGCTCTGGGTGGCATAGCCAAGAGAAAGGGTGTTTCATCACGAGCCAACCTTCTCATCTCCGTGAAATGCTTGTGGGTAACATTGTCGCCACTTGTCACTACACCAGGGAAGTGTCCCCTAACTAGTCTCTTGAAAGAAAAAGAAATAAGATAAAAAGATAAAAGGCATGAATGGGCTTGGAAACATTTGCATCCATGACAAGGTGCAACTCACCCTCTTCAGAGGCACCCACAGGTAAGCCATATATTCCCTTGCCATCACTGCACCCATTCCCCGGACATCCCTTACCACCTCATCCACTTACATGGCCTGGATTTTTCTTCACCTGGAAGCAATCCACATCCAATGAGAACTAGCCCAATAGGACATTCTAGCGTCCCCTCCAATCCTGGCTTGTAGAATAGCATAATGTCTTTGAGCACTTGTTTGAGAAAGGGGGTTTCATGCACATGTTTAAATAACTTGATTATTAGATGTGATTGACATTGCTATGATCCTTGTGACTTATGAGCCCATGGAGGGCGTACTTGTTGCAAGGCCAAACCCGACCGACAGGTACACATGGGGAGATGATTAGTTTGGACCTCCATAGGGCTAAAAGCCCACCAGATAGATGCTGAGACCCCAACCAGGGGCAAAGGTAGATCAAAGGTTTGCACCGGAGAGAGAGGAGAACGTTCCACCAGAGACAACTCGATAGGCCTAGACCCAGGTGGGTCTTGCCTTTCTCACTATGATGTAGGCCTGGAAGGCCCATGACGTCACCCGTGTGACCCATGACGTCCCTAGTGTTTTGGACACTTTGGAGGAAGTTGTGTGCCAAGTGGCACGTGTGGTATGATCCAGAGGCCCAAGGAGGCCTAACGTTTTTCTCCTGGAGGCCAACGTTGCCCTAAGAAGGCCCAATGTCACCCTAAAAGGGCATGACGTCACCTTTTCTGCTCGATTTAAGGTTTATTTATGTCATTTAATGTAAAAACTAGATATTACATGTAACTGGCCATGTCGGCCTTTTTGGACCTAATTTTGGTCATTGAAACTGTATAAATAAGGGTTTTGGCCCTTGTATTTTTCAAGATATTTCACTCACACTTGGTGAGGTCTGAAATTTGCGCCCTACTTAAGGTTTATGGCTGAAATTTTAGGTGCACTTGTTGAAGGAGGCTAATTTTGGACTATTTTGGCAATTTTCTTGGTGGAAGTGTTCAACTAGGGTTTTTGCTTCATGATTCTTGATGAATGTAAGTAAG
This sequence comes from Picea mariana, assembly GCA_032191745.1. Taxonomy (NCBI): domain Eukaryota; kingdom Viridiplantae; phylum Streptophyta; class Pinopsida; order Pinales; family Pinaceae; genus Picea; species Picea mariana. The sequence continues at coordinate 39,148 of JASDQU010438333.1, forward strand.
ATTTCTACAATTCTTCTTCATTGAATGGTTATGGTCATGTTTATCTTGCATTTCCATTAAGATTATGAAATTGCTAGCTTAAAACCCTAGGAAGCCAAGCATATGTTATTGTCCTTGCTTAAAAAGCTTTCACCTACTAGATTTTACCAAGAAGCTGATTTTTCTTGAAGTTTTTTTGCTAAGGGCCTTGCCATTGCAACAACCCAACACTTTTGCTTCATCCAAGCCGTCATTTGCTTCATCTTTGAGCTAAAGGAGGAAAACTACTAAGGCCTAGGGTTACCTACACCTTAGTAGCTTTTTTCCCCCAGGGTTTGGTAGTTGAAGCCTTGGGTTACCGACACTTTAACTATCAACCTCTCTTGTCTTTGGCTCTCCTACTATAATCTTTTCCTTCAACATTTGCTGCCACCTAATAGACTCCATTTTCCCTAAATGCACTAATCTAAGACTTGCTATTGAGTGATTGACCAAAACAACTATCAAAACCTACACCTTAAGCCTTCTACTAACCACTTCTAACATTAGAATAGCCTAATCTACTAACTTTGTTGCTGTTGTTACTAAAGTAAGCTACAACCATATTTTGCAACACTAAAAGCATCTAAAAGCAATTGAAAAAGTTGATTAATGCATTGCCTTACTTGCTTCTGACAAATGCTAGTATTTTGATGTTGATAAGAGATTATTCTTGGTCATTTTGAAGCCACTTTAAGGCAATTGTTGTGAAGTTATTGTCTTATAAATATTGCTGCTACAAAATTCTGTTCACTTCACCATTATATCAGCTATTTCTTTTATTGATAAAGTTCGTGGTTTTATGAACTACTAACAAGAAGTTGTACTTGCAAAAGACATATTTTCTTGTTGGTTTGTTCCAGGCAAGTACATCTTGATATTTCACTACATTGGTTAAAACCCCGTGACTTTCTGATCAGTGGTGACTTGTGAGAGGGGAATTTTTCATAGACATCTTAACCTTTCTTTCTCAAACCCCCAATTCACCGGGGACGTCTCCCTTGGGCCATCAACCCTAAATAGAAAGAGGCATCCTATTGAGGTGACAATGATAGGATAACTTCCAATTACACGAATTTGATTTCCGTTAACCTTTCCAATCAAAGTACAAATTGTGCGATAACAAGTACTTTGTTGACCTCGGTACTAGGATAATAACCAAGATGGCCTCCCATAGGGATAACAACCAAAATGGCCTCGTGTACTAGAATAATAATCAATCAAGAAAAGTTGGACTTCTGTACCAGGGATAATGGTCCAAGTCATGAGGGCTCCCACACCCGGGATAATACCCTTCATTATCAAAACACAAGCAATTACAGAATAATGTTTAAAATCAAATAAGGAATGTAGTACAACAACTTACCCTAGTCTACCGTCATGCTCAATCTTGCATTTGGTCTTCCTGAGAAAGGTTTGAGGAAGTAATCCTCATCTTTCATGTCTTCATCTTTCTGAGGTGGGTTTGGATCAATGTCAGCGGTGGAAGCATATTGTCTTCCTTTCTTTCTGGTAGGACAATTTCTCGCAAAGTGTCCATACTTGTCACATCTAAAGCACTATATCTTTGACATGTCTTTTCTCTGATCATGACCTGAAGCTGATGAAGTCTTCTCATCTTTGAATGTTTTCCTGAAGTTTCTTTTAAATCTTCCTCCTTTCTTTGTATGAAGTGCAAGAGCATGATTGTCATCATGAGGGGAGTCTTCCACTCTAGCTGTAAGTCTGATTTCTTCTTGGGTACAGTCTGTCCACAGACGATCAAAAGTAGGTAGTTTTTCTCTTCCATTGATACTTTGAAGAAATGGTTCCCAATTTTTTGGAATATTATTGAGAGTGGTCAATACAAGTTCTCTGTCAGATATGATTTCTCCAATGGAACATAGCTGATCTCTGATCTCTGACATCTTCATAAAGAAGGCAACAACGGTGTCACCTTTTGTCATCTTGATATTTTGAAGCTGGCCCTTCAATGTAAGAACTCTGAGGGTGTTGTCACTCTCAAACATATTCTTCAATGCTTCATACATTTCATAAGTTGTCTTCAGGTTGGCAATACAAGGCAAAAGATGATCTCTTACTGAGTAGATGATTATCTTCCTTGCCTTGACGTCATCTTCCTTCTTTTCATAGGTAGTTGTCTCTGGTAAAGCTTTTTGTATTTTCCACAATAGATCTTCCTCTTCAAGAGTGATCTGAAGTCTTGACTTCTAGGAACAGAAGTTCTTGATCCATCAAGCCTATCTTCCACCAAGGTTCTATTCTTCATATTTTAGATTCTTCTCAAACCCTTGCCAACTGGGCTAGAATGTTAATGTTTATGCCATTATTATAGTTCTTTGCATTTCAATAGATAAGAGCATCATAAGAACAAGATCATTGAGAAATACACATTCACAAGAGACACAACATTTATCCTGGTAAACCCTCTAGGGGAAGAAAACCCAGCAAAAACTTCCTTATCATAAATTGCCAATACAATGTTCAAGAGATAACTCAAACCAATATAGATAGTCCTCTCCAAAAGATGTGCCACTCTTCTCCTCCTCTCTCCAACTGGTAATTGCAGTTTGCCTCTTGAGAAAATGAGCAAGTGAGTTGTATGATAAAGTGAGGTGCTAGCTTCCCTATATATACAAGACTAGCACGTGTGAAAGGTCTTCACTGGCAGGGCCGACCTCTCACTCTGGGTGGGTAAACCCACCTTTAATTTAATTTTGGGTCTCAATAATAACTGCTGGGGCCGACTTCTTATTCTGCCTATTACAATTGTCTGATGACCAATCCGCAAAAGGGCATTTGGTCCTAATACAATTATCGACATGATTAATCCACAATGGGGATTAATCCTATGAATAAAATAACAATAATAATAAGAATACTCTTCGCAGTTACATTATTTCAACACTCCCCCTTAACAAGAAGGGTCTTCTTCAATAGCATTAGGCGAGAGAGGTCTGCATCATCAGTGGCATCAGGAGGACAGTATCGTCAATATCATCTTGAAACATTGGCTAGCACATTTACGAGTCATCGAAAGTTTTCTTCATCAACAACATCATCATTCTTGAAAGAATGCCATCATCATCTGCATCAAAATGTATCAGTAAAAATGATACCTCATCACAACAATAGGCTGGCACATCACAGTACTACACTGGCTCAATGTCACAGCTGATAAGCTGGTAGCTCAGTGTCAGTGACATTTTGCTTTACGTCTAACAACGAGGTCAGAAGCAAGGAATCATCTTGCTTTACGTCTAACAATTAGGTCAGAAGAAAGGAACACATCATCATCTCGCTTTACGTCTAACAACTAGGTCAAAAGGAAGGAATCATCTTGCTTTACGTCTAACAACCAGGTCAGAAGCAAGGAACACATCATCATCTCGCTTTACATCTAACAACTAGGTCAGAAGCAAGGAATCATCTTGCTTTACGTCTAACAACCGGGTCAGAAGCAAGGAACACACGGCGTCATGCTTTACGTCTAACAACGAGGTCAGAAGCAATGACTCATCTTGCTTTACGTCTAACAGCGAGGTCAGAAGCAAGGAACACACAGCGTCATGCTTTACGTCTAACAACGAGGTCAGAAGTAATGACTCATCTTGTTTTACGTCTAACAGTGAAGTCAGAAGCAAGGAACACACAACGTCATGCTTTATGTCTAACAGCGAGGTCAGAAGCAATGACTCATCTTGCTTTACGTCTAACAGCGAGGTCAAAAGCAAGGAATAAATATATACTCCCCCTTTCAGGGAGGGTCCTTTCAGACTATACCAAGCTTATCTCAAAAGTGTTCAAACTTTACATGAAATAGAGGTTTGGTCAACACGTCAGCAACTTGTTCATCCGTGCTAATGAACTGGAGCTTCAAGGCTCCTCTCTGTACCATGTCGCGGATAAAATGATAGCGGATTTCTATGTGCTTCGACCCGTCGTGGAATACAGGATTCTCTGTCATCTTTATGCAGCTCTGGTTATCACATAGAATCATGGTTGCTCTCATCTCTAAGTCAAATAGGTCAGTCAGCAACTTTCGAAGCCATATAGCTTCGCAGCTAGCAGAACATGCGCCAATGTACTTTGCTTCCGCTGTGCTGAGAGCAATATTGGATTACTTCCTACTCTGCCACGAGATCATGGCTGATCCCAAACTGAAACAACATCTGCAAGTGCTTTTTCTGTTTGCAACGCTTCCTGCCCAATCTGCATCGGTATATCCACTCAATGTGAAGTCATGATCTCCATCATAGCTGAGACCATAATCCATTGTACCTTTAAGGTAGCTCATCACATGTTTTGCAGCCACTAGGTGAACATGTCTGGGCTCTACCAGAAACTGACTCAAGGTGTTCATTGCAATATAGATGTTTGGTCCGGTGTTCGTCAGGTACATCAGCGATCCAATAATTTGTCTGTACAGTGTGGCATCTATCAAGTCTGACGAAGTATCGACCAGTAGCTTCAGCTTCGCTTCCATGGGTGTATTCATGGGCTTGCATTCTAGCATGTCGAATCTCTTTAAGATTTCGACTGTGTACTTCCCTTGGTTAAGGAAGATCCTTTTTGGACTCTACCATACCTCAAGACCTAAGAAGTAATGCATTAGGCCAAGGTCTTTCATTTCAAATTCTGTGGCAAGTCTCTGTTTACATTCAACGATGAGCTTTTCTTCTCCAGTTAAGAATAAGTCATCCACGTACAGTAGTAAGATTACTGGTTCATTATCCATAATTTTGAAGTAGAGATTTGAGTTTGTTTTACTCTTGGTAAAGCCTAAGCTCGTCAAGAAACTGTCTATACGGCCATACCAAGCTCTAGGAGCTTGCTTCAATCCGTATAAGGCTTTCCTCAATCGGCAGACATGAGACTTACTGTCTTCAACCTCAAATCCTTGGGGTTGCTCTATATACACTTCCTCTTCGATAACACCATTCAGGAAAGCTGTCTTCACGTCCATCTGGTGCAGCTTCCATTTCATCTTGGCAGCAAGAGCTATAATGGTTCTGATCGAAGTGTATCTGGCCACAGGAGCGAATGTCTCTTCAT
>JASDQU010438333.1:57884-73670 GCA_032191745.1 Picea mariana
ATGCCATTATTATAGTTCTTTGCATTTCAATAGATAAGAGCATCATAAGAACAAGATCATTGAGAAATACACATTCACAAGAGACACAACATTTATCCTGGGAAACCCTCTAGGGGAAGAAAACCCAGCAAAAACTTCCTTATCATAAATTGCCAATACAATGTTCAAGAGATAACTCAAACCAATACAGATAGTCCTCTCCAAAATATGCGCCACTCTTCTCCTCCTCTCTCCAATTGGTAATTGCAGCTTGCCTCTTGAGAAAATGAGCAAGTGAGTTGTATGATAAAGTGAGGCGCTAGCCTCCTTATATATACAAGACTGGCACGTGTGAAAGGTCTTCACTGGCAGGGCCGACCTCTCACTCTGGGTGGGTAAACCCACCTTTAATTTAATTCTGGGTCTCAATAATAACTGTTGGGGCCGACTTCTTATTCTGCCTATTACAATTGTCCGATGACTAATCCACAAAAGGGGATTTGGTCCTAATACAATTACCGACATAATTAATCCACAATGGGGATTAATCCTATGAATAAAATAACAATAATAATAAAAATACTCTTCGCAGTTACATTATTTCAACATAGAAAACCTAACGGCTAGGCTAGGCTAGCAACCTTAGGTTTTGTTGGGCTTATGATTGCTAACAATAATCCTTGAAAGTCAGAAGAACACTGGTGAGCTGAAAAACTCCAATGAGCTGCAGAGACCCTAAAACCAAAATTCTGCAGAAAATTGCGATACCTTAGGGCCAAAAATTGAAAATGGTCGAAAATGCAATCTGAAGGTTGTTGGAGGTGCACTGAGGGAGGCCATACACTCCTATGCAATTTTCAGCCCCAACTTCCAAGTATTAAGTGCTGGAACACCCTAAAAGAGAGGTCCCTACAGATTTTCTGGAAACCCTAGGAGGGCCATACAGTTCTACAAAAGAGGAGGACGGCTTGCGTGAAGCTTGTGCAATGGGTTCTTCAAGATCTATGCTTTGAAACCATGTTGAATGTTGACTATGCTAGGCTCAAGCATGAGGTTTATTTCAATTTTAGCATTTACTTGAACCATAAACAAATGCAGCTTCACCATTCACAATTCCTGCAATAACCAAGATCACAAGAAGAAATTCCATGCACAAGAACACAATAAATATCTTGGGCAACCCTTCTCAACAAGGGAAGAAAACCCAACAGTCCTTTGCTATATTCTCAAGAGAAAGACCTCCCACACCATAGACTTAGCACACAAAAGGGTGCTCTCCAAAACCAAGAAGCTAGCGCCCAAGAGAGGTGCGCACTTTAGCCCTAGAAGATGTACTTGCTGAAATTTTGAAATTACATGTGAGTTGTGTGTTTCCTGAATGGGGAAATTATCTTTATTTATACTAGACTGGGCACATCAAAAGTGGTGTCTATGGGCACAACAGAGCCGAGCTCAATAACTCAGAGTATAATTAATAATTACAATATTAATTATCTTTTACATTAATTATCTTTCACTTTATGGTGGGGCCGACCTGTACCCTTTACATCGCAATTAGGGTTACAGGTAAATCTTACTCTTAGACAATATAGCAATGGATCTCACACACCCACTAGTGCTTAGCCACTAGGGGCACGTCCACCTATGCTCAACCATAGGGACGTCCTACTCAACAGATCTCTATCTCACTGAGGCTCACAGGAGAATCATCTGGAGTACCACATCGTCTCAACTCTCTACACAGAGGAGAACAATACAACCATCGCATGGGCACCTTCACCCCTCACTGGGGTACACATCGTTTCATCTCAAACGACAGACCCATCTCATGGGCATTCTCACCCCATACAGGGGCACACACATCGACACACCCATCTCATGGGCATCCTTACCCCACACAGGGGCACACAACATTCCATCTCAGTCTCAGAGAGGAACGACACACCCATCACATGGGCACACCCAACTCATGGGATCTCTCACAGGCCGACTCACTTAGTCTGTGTCCTGGAGGATGTCTCACGAAGCTGTAATCATCAACAACACCCATCTAGATACTCTGGTCAGCATAACACTTTGTAATATAATAATGTCCAAAATTGGGTACATTACAGTCCTCCTTGCTAGAATATTGCTTGTCCTCAAGCAATAACTGAATCAATCTACGTATGATATCGGGGTCCCATATCCACCTGTGTGACACAAAGTAGACTCCCCTCAAGATGTGGCCCCTCCAAGTGCTCACCACGCATGACACACTGGGTGATGATGAGTAGAATGATCCATGGCCATAGAACCTCAGTCAACTCCCCAAGCAACCATTCTACTCAAAACTCAACTCCATCAAACACTGAACTACTAGGCACTCCAATCCCTGGATCCCATATCAAGATGTGAACTGCAATGCCCTGGGAATTATAGTCCTGTAACATATGAACACGGTGAGTCTTCTGGAAATAACAGACGACCTCAACCCGAAATGAGTCTGTCCTCCAAGACCATACCAAACCCAACACAGCTTCCACCAACTGAACATGTTGCTACCATAGAGAGGTACTACAAAACCTCAATGAGTCACCAACAAGTGGCGTGCTTCCCCCAATACTGAAGCTCAATGGAAAATCAAAGTGACTTTCCCCTGTAAAGATCTACTCGCCTCTGTTAGTCAATGAAATGCCCAACCCTGCAATCCCAAGGTCCCATGCTAGTCTCTGATAGGGACCATCACACTGACGTTGCACTACTTTGATCATGACTTTCTGCTCAAAGTATACATATTGGATACCCCACTCCTGGATCCTCATGCTAAACCTATGATGATGGGGCCTACTATAAAAAAGATGAACCTGTAAAGGTATCCTTGTGGAACCAAAATCTGCCCATCCATTGACCCACTCAATCACGAGTATCAATAGGGAGAACCTATCTCGCCTCATAGAACAGAACCGAGCAAGCCCTCTCAAAGTAATCCAAGAGTGAAGTCTGTTGCCTGCTGGCACAACCCGGACCCTCATATGATGAAGCAAACTACTGAACAAATGGACTCTCGGGTCCCATGTAAAATTCAAAAGCTCATCACTTCTAATCCCTGCTAACTGCTGATGTGCTCTACCTATAACTGTCGGAAGCCCTCCATCCTCATCCCAATGAGAACCTGCATCTGTATCAACCTATGAATTATCGTTTGTCTCATGGCCTAAGATACTCTCTATCATGTCCAAGGCCTTGACTGCCTGTCTCTGATAATCCACCCTATGTTGCTGTGTGCAATAAAGACACTCCTATTAGGTGGTCTCGGCCTACCAACTCTCCATGTCCCCTACCCCTGTCTATCACCCCTTGCACTACTGTCAATGATGAACGTATCAAGAAAAGCTAAAAGACATATCTGCAAACGATTGTAGGACTGGAAAGTGGCATATGCTTTGGTCAATCCCAAGGATTCAACCAAAAGCTCGTCCACCGTCACCCATGGTAAATACTCGTCTGTTTTGGACTGACTTAGACCCCTCATGGAAAAACACCTAGCAAAACTTGTCCAATTGATCTGAAACTTGGTCCAAGGGTGTAGGGAGTCTCATTTCATTTCTTTTGAGCACAAATACCCCTATCAAAAACCCAAAGACCTAGTTTTTACATTTTTTTTATCAAAAATTAATTAAAATTACCATTAACTAGGTAATTTAAAAAAATAAAAAAAACTATCCAGACTGGACGGAATTCCGCAAGACTCTAGGAGATGTCTAGCATGATCATTTACAATATTTCTAGACACTAGCTACCATTTGTGATTAATTGTTGCCTCTAATTTAGCTGTTAACATGTAATGCTTGTGCTCAAAAGAACTTGATTTGTAGGGCATCTTTATTTTTTCTGAATCTTGTTGAGCCATTTGATTTTAGTATCTGAAGTCCTTGTATAGACATTCAAGGTGTATTTCAGTTTCCTCTATTCATTTCTAAGTGTAGTTTTTTAATTTGTTCTATAACTGATCTTTTTTCTGGTCTTTTCTTGATTTTATTAGTTCATGCAGATTTTTTATTTTGTATTTCATATATTTTTCTTGGCTAATCTCTTGATGGAGAGATGGAATAAATGCTTGTGCAACTTGCCATTTTAATCATCTTTTCCATTATTTCTCATCATTAATTTGAACAATTTCTAATGCTTTTGTAGTCGTTGGAGAAATGCCTTCTAGCTGATGTGATTTCTCAGAAGGAAGAAAAGCTCGATACCCTTGGTATGTATGCCAATGACATTCATTTCTTGACTTTCTTCAACAAGTAGTATATTAGTATACTTTGCAGTACCTGTTTCAATAATTGAATTGAAATCGTAAAGCAAACCTTTTGAAAAATCACGAAACAAGGGGATTTATATTGTTTTAAATTGTGTGTTGAAATATTTGTTTCCATCTTGCAGTTGCAGAAAAGGGAGAGAACTGGAGTATGGGACAAAGGCAACTTATTTGTCTTGGCCGGGTTCTCTTAAGACGACGTCGTATCCTCATCCTTGATGAGGCAACTGCATCAGTTGATACCCAAACAGATCTAGTGTTGCAGAATACAATTAAGACTGAGTTTGCAGACTGTACAGTTATAAGTATTGCACATAGAATACCAAGCATAATGGGCAGTGACAAAGTTCTTGTCTTGGATGCAGGTCAGTACAACTTGTAAGAAGATTTTAATGTGTGCTTTATATTTCTTCTGTAACACTGTAGGTACCATCAATGTTTCAGTCCAAGACTCAAAACATGTTTGTTCTAGGTACATGAAATATTTTATGCAGTTAGTGTAGGAAATATAGAATATGAAAACAATAATACTAAACACATAGGAGTGGATTGAATGACACGTATTAAGCTGCATAAACTTACATTACAATAGGCTATCCTGAGATAGGCTGCCCATATAGATACACATATTGTTATCAGAAACTACACTGATTCCCTATTCATTATTTATTGTATCAAAAGCTCTCTACAGTGGTCTGGCCACTTAACGTGAACATTAATACAATGGTCAGATGTTGATCACATATCACTGACATTAATAATAGTATAAATCATCATAATTGTTCACATGCTAATATATATTTGATTACATACCACTGACATTGATAATAGTATAAATCATCTCAATTGTTCACATGCTAATATATATTTGAGCTTCTTGTTTCCTCCTCTAATTCCTTCCTTCAAATGAGAGTTCCAATAAGCCGATAAAGCTTTTGACATCCAATCTGCATGTCTTTGTCTTCAAGATCATTGCCAGATGAGAGTTACAACTGCAAAACTCAACCCTTGATCCAAAACAAGTTCCACAACCACTTTCAGATGCTTCCTCTTGAACTCCTAGATACTATGGAGGAAACCTACCTGTCCTCACATAAGCCCAATGGCCAGTTTGACAAATTGGAAAATTGTTTCTTGGGAACACCTATCTCCCATGATCAACTACATCAGACAACATGAAAGATTTGCAATTTCTTTAGACATACAAAATAGATAGGTAAGCTATTGGTCCAACTTGAACCTTTCTCAACAGTGTTGGATGGCTATCAATAGCAACTCTCAATTATTGTCTACAAAATTTTGTCTTGAAATAGACATCAATTCTACAAACCAGAAATTTTTATGCCAACTTAAGTTCTTCAAATAACGAATTCTATGCCCATAATTGGATCAAAATCCTTATGGGTCAACCAACATTGAATCATCTCAAGGCTCTTAAAATTAACTTTGATTTAGCTCATTGTATTGAGCCAACTTAAAAATAAATTTCTCCATAATAGAAACCACATTTTGTTCTCTTGGGGGAGTAATCACAACAATTTCTATATTTGTTTTCTTATAAGTATGAGGGTAATCAAAATTTGTCTGGTCGTACATTGCATGTGTTAGCAACATTCAAAAACATTCTCTTTTGGAATGGCCATTTCCAACATTTATATTCTACAACATTGACCCAGTACCACTCCCAATATCACAATGACTGAACCTTAACAATGTAAAAAAGTTTTGAAATTCCTTGATACCCAGTGTGGAAATATTTGGCACAATGGTTCTTAATGCAAAACAGAAATTTCACCTCTATCCTAGAGGTTTCCTGGATCTCAACCCTACGAATTTTCAGTCTTAGGGCTGTTGTAAAATACAAATAAAACAACAATAATAGCGAAGTATTTCAACTCTTAACAACCCCAATCATCTAGGCAATCCAAGAGAAAGATACATGTTACCCCCTCTCACCTTGAGGTAACTAGAGGAGATAATTCTCCATGATCCACATTTGCAGACAGTGATCCCAGAGATGATGATTAGCATTCTCCACAGACAGCAGCCCCTCAGATGCCTCCCCCCCTCATCATTGCTTAGCACATTCACTTGATCAATATGTTTATCCAATGATGGTGGTCCAACACACATGAGGTACATTAGTCATTATTTCATATAAAGTGTTACATTTAATGCATTAGACATTTAGGTGAGGACCATGGGTTGAAGTCAGATAATGGATCATGATGCTTGGAAATTATGCTTTTTGCCTTGTTTCACCCTGGTGGCCATAGTATGTGTTCTAGTCTAGTATTGTCACTCTTGGGGAACATAGGTACTACTAGGAGGCCTTGATAGGGGTGACATATCATTCTTTTCCATAATTAACACCTTCCATCCATATTCCTCCCGTTGTCCTATCTTCCGGAAATGGCTGTTACCTGTACACCAAAAGGGTTTGTACCTTCATCCCCCTATGAGAAGGGGATAAAATGCCCGAGGTTGATGCATCTGGTAAAAGAATGGAAAATGAATGGGATGAAAAATGATAAAATCAAAAGCCAGAGAATTAACTTGAGCTCTACCCCCTCTCTATGAGAGGCCATCGCCCTAATTCCTAATGCACTGAATGCATATCGATTTAAAAGGACTTAATAGAATCCTAGTAAAAATAAATGCATAAACCTAAAAAGCGTATTACAAAGCAATAAATGCATAATCAAAAGGAAAGAATAGGGGTTTGGAATAACAGTGTTGAGGAATGGGTAACTCAAGCACTAGGCGCTCCCTCTAAAAAGGCGCTTGTTACCACCCGATGCCTAGGGGTAACTCGAGAAGATCATGTCATGTGGCCTGCAATGGAGTCAATGATCCCGATCATGATGATGATCAACATGTCCAAAGATGGAAGCCCAACAACCCCCCTCATTTTCCTTACAACTACAGGTCAACCAAGGCTCATTACATCCAAGCAAACCAATGAACGGGAGATGGTAAGCCAACATCACCATGAGGTATGTTAGTCCTTTCATGCGAAGTGTTGTGCTTAATTTGTTGGGCATATGGACGAGGATCTTTGGTTGAAGTTGGATAATGGATCATTGGCTTGGGAAATTGTGTCAGTTGCCTTGTTTCACCTTGGTGGTCAGCTTCTGTTCCCTAGTCCTATGTTGTCACCGCCCAGGGAAAAGGGGTACTATTGGGGTGCCCTCACAAGGGTAACATTCTGTTCCTCGCCATACTTAACACTTTTCGTACTAGAGACTCTCATAGTGCATTAAACTTCAGTAATGGGTAATGGTACATTCTCTCATGAGAAGAAGAGGCTAAAGGCCCAGAGGTTGATGCAATTGCTCTATATGTATATGCTAAATGATAAAGGCCACCATAAAAGTCATAGGGCATCTTGATCTCTACCCCTTCGAAGTGGGCACGGGATTGCAAGTCTTGGAAAACCAGAGATGTTGAGGTTCTCATGTGCTCTACAGTGTGTACATGTCCCCATGTTGGAGCCATATGTTACACCCCCATGCCTAGGGGTAACTAGAGGAGATCATGTCTCGTGGCCCACAATGGAGACAATGAAACCGACCATGATGATGATTAGCATGTCCAAAGATGGTAGCTCAACAACCCCCTTCATTTTCGTTACAGCTACAGGTCAACCAAGGCTCATCACATCTAAGCAACCCAGTGTATGGGAGATGGTAAGCCAACGTCACCATGAGGCATGTTAGTCCTTCTTTCATGCGAAGTGTTGTGCTTAATTTGTTGGGCATGTGGATGAGGATCTTTGGTTGAAGTTGGATAATGGATCATTTTAATGTTCCCAAGCCAATTTTTTCGCTTGGAACACTATTTGACTAACTGTTTATTGTTGTTTTACTGTTTTTGCAGGTGTACTTCATATAGTTGCGCATTAAGGGTTTATTCATGGGATATCATAACATGGAGATGTAGATCTGAACAAATATCATAAACAAATAACAAGATGCAAGCATATAACACCAATATAGAATCAACAGCTTCAAATCTGACCTTTATTTAGATAGTAGAATGATCCAAATACAATGGATCTCTAGATCTGAGAAAATACAATAAGAATAATGAAGCTAGAAGAATAGCTGCTCCAAGACTTCACAAAACTGAAGATAATAACTTCCAAAGGCTCCACAATAGACTGATGAAGATATAAGATCAATGGTTTCCCTGTCAATCACTGAAATCCCTATCTGTTGGATGATATGCACCCTCTTGGATGGCTGTAGAACCCCAATAATTCGACCTTCCTCCTCAAGGCCTCCAAAACCTACCAAAATCTCTCGAATAGTAGATCGAGGCAAGACAAACTCCCAGATGAAGTTTCAAGTTGATTTAAGGAGATCTGACTACTCAGATGAGCAGATCCACTTTCTGCAATGCGCCCTCCTTCTCTCTGAAGCCCAATATTTTGGCGTCCTTCCTCAAGACCTCCAATAACCACCAAAATTACTAGAACTGTAGATCGAGGCAAGATCAACCCCCTGGAAAAGTCTCAAGCTGAATGATTAAGATCTGAACCTCCAGATGGTTGAATCCTCAATCTGTAGTGTGCCCTCCTTCTCTCCAACTCGTGCCAAGCTCCAATAAATAATATAACAAAGAACTCTCCTCCACAATGGCCCAAATAGGATGCCCTAGGCCATACAAAGAAAACCCAGAAGTCCTTTCGCCCAAACTCCTCCTTTCCCTAGATCGAATGGATCTCCTCCAAATAGTGTGCCTCCTGTTGGAAACCCCCTCAAATGGTGTGCCCCCTCCAAAAGGTGCTCATGAACCTATTGTCCCTGTCACTCACAATGGTTTTGGGTAAACCATGCAACCTGAAAACCTCTCTAAAGAACAAATCTGCAACCTGTGCAACACTGTAATTTGTGGAAATGGCGAAAAAGTGAGCAAATTTAGTTAACCTATCCACCACCACAAAAATGCAATCCTTGCCCTGGGCCTTGGGAAATCCCGTGATGAAATCCATAGATATACTTGTTAAGTTTTGAGCTATTATTAGGTTTCTTTTCAATTTACTAGATAACAATAACATAGGTAGGATCACTGAAAGAAACACAATCACAAGATACACATCATTTATCTTGGGAAACCCTCGTGGGGGAGAAAACGCAGCAAAAACTTCCTTAATATAGATAGCCAATACAATGCCAAGACAATAAACCAAAACACTAGATAATATCCAACACCGAGCAACTCTCTTCCTGCTTTTCCCAACTGCAACTACCAAACTTGCGCACTTGATGAGCGGATGAGTGAGTGATATAATGAGGCGTTAGCCTCCTTTATTTATACTAGCTGGAAGGTGTTGGAAATGTGTCTCTTCACTGGGCAGGGCCGACTTCTCTTCTTAGTGGTTAAAACCACTTTAATTAGGCTTGGGGGTTGACTTCTTAATTTGCATAATATAATTAGGGTTTGACCAATCCACAAAAGGGGATTTGGTCAAGTACAAAGCCCGACATGATCAATCCACAAAAGGAGATTGATCAGATGAATAATAACTCAATAATAAATAGAATACTCTTTGCAGCTACGATATTTCAACACTCCCCCTTAACAAGAAGGGTATTCTACAACATCATCAGTAGAGAGAGAGGGCAACAACATCAACAACATCTGAAATATTGAATGGCATATCTATAAATCATCGAAAGTTTTCTCATCATCAATATCATCATCCACAACAAGGAGCTGGAATGGCATCATCATCTGCATCAACATGGATTAGTATAACACTAATACATCATCATCATCAAATAGCAACACGAGGTTGATACCATATCAACAACAACAACATCACAACACGAAGGTTGGAGCATCATCAACATCAACACTTAAGCTGGAAATCTTCAGTACAAAGCTGGCATCTCATCAACATCAGCACGAAGCTGGAAATCATCAACACAAGGTTGGCATCTCAACAACATCGACACGAAGCTGGAAATCTTTAGCACAAGGCTGGAATCTCAACAACATCAACACGAAGCTAGAAATCTTCAGCACAAGATTTGTTGATGACTACAAGTGCGTGAGACATCCTCCAGGACATAGACTGAGTGAGTCGACCTGAGAGAGAGCCCATGAGTTGGGTGTGTGGTTCCTATCTGAGATAGAACTGGAACGTTGTGTTGGCCTCCTCTGTGCAGACAGTTGAGATGATACTCCAGATGATTCTCGTGTGTAACGCAGTGAGAAAGAAGATCTGTTGAGTTGGACGTGCCAGTGGCTGAGCACATGTGAACATGTGGGGAAGCCCATGAGTTGGGTGTATCGTTCTGAGACAGAGATGAAACGATGTATTAGCCTCCTCTGAGCAAAGAGTTGAGATGATGTGATACTCCAGATGATTCTCTTGTGTAACGCAGTGAGAAAGAAGATCTGTTGAGTTGGACGTGCTTGTGGCTAAGCACATGTGAACGTGTTGGGAAGCCCATGAGTTGGGTGTATTGTTCTGAGATAGAGATGGCTTACTTTTGGCTTATTTTCAGAGAACATCTCTTCAGGGGTCTTGAACCCAAGTGCACTATGGGACAATCTGTTTTGTACATATACTGTTGTTTTTGTTGCTTCTGCCCATAAGTGCATTGGAAGATCTTGATCATGGATGGTCTTCACTGCTTCCATTATAGTTCTGTTCTTTCTTTCTGCTACACCATTTTGTTGAGAATTGTAGGGAGTGGTGAGCTCCCTCTTGATCTCAACATCTTTGCAAAAGTTTGCAAACTCTTTTGAGGTGTATTCTCCTCCATTATCTGACTTGAGTATCTTGATCTTTCTTTCAGAAAGATTCTCTATCAAGGCTTTGNAAAAAGTAAACCCAGGTTTTACGAGAATAGTCATCAATAAAAGATACATAGTATACATACCCATTGATGGAGGTTGATGGCATTGGGCCACATACATCTGAGTGAATGAGCTCTAAGATTCCTTCTGTCTTCAGGAAAGGGTTCTTTATGTTCTTTCCTTGTGCACATCCATTGCACACTCCTTCATGGTCAACCTTGAATTCTGGTAGACCTGTGACTGCCTTGCTTACATATGGTAATGTTTTGTAGTTGATGTGAGCCAATCTTCTATGCCAAAGTTCACATGGATTCTCAATGGAATGGGTCAAGGCTGCTTCTGAGTGACCCTTTAGCTTATACAAGCCACCTTCTTCTTTTCCAATAACAATTGCTTCTTCCATGGTTTTTCCTTTGGTCCACATAATAACTTCTCCATCTACGAAGGCAACTCTGAAGCCTTTCTTTTCTAAAGATGAGATGGAGAGTAAGTTCTTTGTCAAACCTGGTTCATATAGTACATCCTTCATCTTCATTAGGGTCACTGAATCAAGCCTGTAGTTTGATTCTCCTACTCCCTTGATAGGGTATTGATAATCATCTCCACGTGTAACTTTCTGGGGAAACTTATTTTCTGTAAGGCAAGAGAAAATGTCTCTTTGACTTGTCATGTGCTTGGAAGCACCACTATCTATGAGCCAAGTGTCCTCAGCAGGTGACACTGATCCTGAGAGAGAAAAGATTAAGACATAGTCTTCAATCTGTTCTATTATCATCTTTGTGGGTGGCTCTTCATCTTCAACCTACTCATGTGTAGAAAGGTATTGCACGTGTACTTCTTTCCTTTGCACCATATCTCTGATATAATGGTATTTGATATCAATGTGTTTCAATTTATCGTGAAACACAAGATTCTCTGAGAGCTTCACACAACGCTGGTTATTGCAATGGATAACAGTGGAATCCATTACATGACCAAATAAATATGCAAGGAGCTTGCGAAGCCACACTGCTTCGCGGACTGCCACACATTGTAGATTTTCTGAGGTCCTATGAGGCTGCCAACGAAGGTCTGTCTTTGAGCTTAGTTTGGCTCTAAGTTTCAACTATGTGGCTGTCCCTTGTTGTTGTTTTAGGACAACAAACAATCACCAAGTTTCAACTCAATATTTTGATGGTTAAGTGTCCTTTTGAGGTGCCCTTGCAAGTGTTTTCTTTACTCAATGTTAGCACATGCAATATACATCAAAACAAATAACACTACCTCTAGATCTTTTAACTTTAAAATGTTGATCTACACTTCTAAGCATGCATGAAATTGACACATGTTTTTCGTCAACATGACCCTGGAAAAACCCCCCCAATAGGGAAAACCAATTTGGAGCAGATATATATAGAAGGCCTCAAAGAAAATTGTACAACATAGGAAACATATGCAAGTGAACCTGGTACAATAGCAACCACTCTCGGATGCCATGGAGTTCCTTGAAGACCTCCCCACAAGCCTTGTGAAGTAAGGCACCCCTTGCCTTGGTGAGCCTTTCTTCTCTTTGCTTGCTTTGTCTTTATTCTGATTCCTTTGCCTTTGAGCCTTTTCCTTTACCTCTTGAGATGCCTTGATCTTGCCTTTACCCACTTGAAGCTTTGAGAAACCCTTGCTATTCTCCCTTGAAGCTTGTGCCCTCTACACAAGTGCTCCCTCCTCCATGGCTTGGTGCGCACCTAGCTTTGGTGCACCCCTCCTCTAGCAAATGTTTCCTCTAAGTGCACCCTTAGTTCCTCACTAAGGCTCTCCTCTCACAAGTGTGCTAACCCTCCAACACAACTCCTCTCATGTATGAAGTGTGCTCTCCTCAAGGATGTACGCCTCTCCTCCAAGTGCGCCCTCAAGACTAGAATGCACCTATGCCCATATATGTGCCTCTGTAATGTCCCGTTTTTCCTAGGCAGTCGGGATACCGTGATGGTTTATATAGTTTCCCGTAAACCATTAGACGGATGAGTTAGGGAAATGATATGGGTAAAGTCACTTTCAAATTATAAAGTGAAAACTTAGGAAAAGTGAGTTAATTAATATTAAACCCCTCTTTGAGGGTATTTCTCTCCAATTATTAATTAAACGAATATTTTAATGGAGAAAAAGAAAAGTGAAGGAATAAAAGGACAAGCGAGGGTTGGAAAGCGGGGGATTGACTATTCATTTTGAGAAATTGAATTTGGAGAAGAGCTCGGTGAGCAAACGAGGGTTTCAACTGGAAACCCATTTTGGCACTCGGATTCGGCAGTGAAACCATCTGTCCTAGCTGGGAGATTGGAGAAGCCATTCAGGCTTTTCATTTGCAGGTATTGGCATTGTGTTTTGTGGACATTTACTGGAGAAGACTTGTATTTTCAGATCTGAGCAGAGTGAGGACGTTTTCCTTGGCATGTGTGAAGAACTTGGCGTGTCCATGAGTTGGGCGCATTTTCCCACTACCTTGCTGCGTGTTGTTTCTTGTGGATTGAGAATTGCATCATTAAAGTCGTGTATCCATGGCTGGGCGCGACCTTCATGCTGTTAACCTCTGCTGATTACCATTTAGTGGCCGTGTGTACACTTGCTGGGCCGTTCCCTCTCCATCTGCAAGTGCTGCGAGTGTCCAAGGGCTGCGTGGAGGCAAAGGGGACATTGCTGCTAGTCGTTATCCTTGCTAGTTGTATCTTGCATTACAGAGAAGGGTATTTATGAGTTTGGGGGCTGCCATATTACTCCATCAAACAATAGAACAACAAACCCATGAATCGACTTCTCTTATTAGCTCGTGGGGGACAGCTTGAGGCTTTTCTTCTTGGTTGCGTGTGAAGGGAAGCTCCAAGGTTTTGTAACAGACATTCTTCTCATTTTGAGAGGTACATCGACCTCCATTTTGACTGTGATTAGTTCAGTAGTAATATTCAATAAAAAGTACAGCCAGAGTTGGTTATTTTGTCTCATTGAATGTGAATGTTTCATGATTAATTTTGTGGGTTTTACTTATTATCAAAACCACATATTATGTACTTCATTGGGGAGGTATAAGGGGATAGAAAACCACTAAAACAACCAGCAAAACTAAGCAATCTCCTACAGCCCATTCAAATTTCATCTTCAGCCATTATTTACAGAAGTCTGCAAAGTGTTTGACGAAAGTCCAACACCAAAACTAGGAGGTTTTCCCAAACTTTACAACCTAGAATATTTCAGTGGTATCAGAGCATGTTCTTGGCCAGCTGTGGCCGACATTGATGACTAAGGAAGGGCTGCAAAACATCACTTATAGGCGCAGAAGGTATAGAAGCGTAGAGGGCAGAGAAGAAGAAATGGGGGACACTTCAGGAAACAATGCAAATCTGCCAGAGGACAGAGAGGATGGTTTGATCAGAGGGCTTATGAAAGCCTTACAGGATATTGCAAAGGGCCAGAGAGAGACCCGGGAGTTCATGGGAAGAATCACAGGTTATGCTCTAGGGAGCAAGCATGGTGAAGAAAGGGGGGAGAGCAGCAAGAGAGGGCAGATAGAAGAAGGGGGAAACACACACAAACCTCATATTGAGGTGATCACTTCCAGGACCAGCCCTCAGAACCGCCCTCACGACTACAGTGAGATGCCTAGATCTACCATGCCAAAGTTCTTAGGACCACCGGAGACAGGTACAGGAGGGTAGGTAGAGCAGGACGAGCCATTAGCAGCTTATTTCCAGGAGTATAAGGCCATGGATCCAGATTTGAGAGAAGCTATGACTTTTGCAGAGTTTTGTAGCTTCAAGGGGAGAAACAGGCCGAGATTCTTCAACAGGGGTCCCACACAGAGCTACGAGTTACAGCGCACAGTGGGCAAGCTCACTTTACCATACTTTGATGGGACGTCGAAGTGCACTGCACGAGCTTGGGTGCAGAAGCTCGACACCTACTTCCAGCTGAAGCCCATGGCGGAGACTGATGCCATTAAGTTGTCGACATTGCACTTGGAGGGTGAGGCACAGGACTGGTGGTATCACGGGATGACCACTCTGGGTCATGCCCATATTGTCACCTATGCTGAGTTCACAGGTAGACTGGTACACCGATTTGACAAACGAGATCCTGAGATGTCTTTTAGAGACTTAGCACAGTTGAAACAGACTGGGTCGACAGATGCATATATATTAGATTTCCAGAGGATATCAGTGATGGTCACCGATATCTCCGAGGCCCTTTTGGTGATGTTGTTCACAGAGGGGCTAACCGAGCCACTTCGAGGATGGGTGAAGGCTTACAAGCCTACTTCACTACAAGATGCAGTTAGCAGGGCTAGAGACTTACAGGAGTCTGTACCTAAGCGCAAGTTCACCCCGAGACCGAACTTCCCCACGAAGTTCGATGACAGGACACCACCTACGAGGGATGGTACAAGACATTAGCAGAGAGACTGGGCAGGACAACCACAAAAGGATTGGACAGGCAGGAACAGGATGGATGATGCTACCAGGCAGGATTTGAGGAGGAAGAAGTTGTGTTTCAGTTGCTAGGAACCATGGGTACCGGGTCATAGGTGTGCAAGCAAGGCCAAAGCACCCTACATAGAGGTGTTTTCTGATAGCGGGGATGATGAGGAAGAAGTGGAACAGGGACAGAAGGAGGATTCGCCGACAGCGGAGGCAGAGCAGGCATCGATGGAAACACGAGGGGTTATAGCATCA
>JASDQU010438333.1:108029-151455 GCA_032191745.1 Picea mariana
AAGCTAAATTTGTAAAACGTTTTTTGCTCTTTGTCATCTAATTGACTCATTGATAAAGCTTGACGTCACATTTGTAGCAGAATTTATATAGGTGACGCAGCATTACATTGTATATGAGCTGATTTGACATGTTTATTGCATTGATGATATGATACATGGTTTAATTACAAACATTAAATGCCTATTATCTCTTATGCTTTGTTGAAGAAGTGATATAAGTTATTAATCTTTGCCTGGCAATCATTGACTTCGTCAACAATTGCATTTGATCATTAGCTCATATATATATATGTTTGAAAGATAGTCTTGAATGCTTATGAAGTACTAACCCACTGCAAGCACATTCTAGTTTCCTTTGTTTTGTCTCGCAAACAGGTGCATTCTTCAGTGGATTTCTCTTCTTGACTATCTCACTTGGGCAGCAATATGTGAAAGGGACTTCCTTGATTTGGTATTTTACCCTTTAGCCTTTCTTAAACCCAGATTGCCTTAGGGACGTCTCCCTTGGTCTAGCCCTCCTAAATAGAAAGAGCCCCCCATCGAGGTGACAGTGGGTGGGGAAGCTCCTGTTACGCCGGTTTCAAGCCCTGACTCAAGCTCCTGGACCTTTCCTACAAACCGTGCGATAATAGCACTGATACATGTAACTGAATAAGAATTGTACTAGAATGGTGAGGGAGGAATCTTTCACCTCCTTGACCAAGCTTGGATCAAGAACAAGAGAATATTTCACTCCCTTGTTGATCTCTAGGGTTTATTCAGTCAAAACCCTCAAGTACCATGGACTCTCTAGCTAAGAAGCCAAACATCAAAATATCAAATAACATAATGAGAGAATAGAAGTCCCTATCTCTCTTTTAGACCCTTGTTCATATTTTCTCTCCAAGTGGCTTTTACTTTACTTTTAATATTCCTTCATAAAATCACTTTATTAATTAATTAACCTTTTTTCCTCTAAAAAGTGATTACTTTTTGTGAGAGACATTTCATTGTCATCGGGATCCATGGTTGAGCATCTGGAAGGTTTATGATTGGCTTTTACCAGCTACATACAAGCCTCTGGGCCTTCAACCCCTTCTTCCCATGAAATGAGTACAAGCCCTTATTGGGTCAATGTGGCCTAAAAACCAAAAAGATGAGGAAATGAAGGGAAAGAAACATGGAAAGTGGCAAGTATGTGTGGGAGTGGTACAATGACTCATCAATGAGACCCCCTAGTAGCAACCCTTTCACCAAGGGTGACCACTTACTAGGACATAATGTCAACCACCAAGGTGAAATAGGGAAAATAGCATAATATCCAAGCAAATGTTTTCAAAATCAAGGAAGAACCCTTTGCAACATATTCAAATGCTTCATTTATTAAAATGACACTTACCACAGCACTGGAATCGTTACCTCATGGAGCAAGACCTGTCGTCCTCTGTGAGCCAAGCTGGTGTGGTGAATGGTGCATCCATCGATCTCATGGTGATGAGTGGTGTGATGTGGGGCTCTGCCTACTGGTTTGTCTCTCGGTAATCCATGTCTTCAACCTGAGGGCCTCGGGACATCATCTCCTTAATTATCCCTAGAATGAGGAATAACAAAGATCTTGTATTTCAAAGGCTTGAGACTCTTGATACGACTTCCTACTCTAATGCCATATTACAAAATGAACTAAATCACTAGATGAGGAAACCCTAGATAGGCTTGAGTCACATAACTAAGCTCAAAGAAAGATACTCACAATAACACCATATGATATTATACGACTTTCTTCTCTAATACCATATTAAGAAATGAACTAAATCACTAAATGAGGAAACTCTAGATAGGGTTGAGTCACATAACTAAGCTCAAAGAAAGGTACTCACAATAACACCATATGATATTATCAATGAATAATTGGTGCACTTATTACAAAGGAGTTTACTTCCTTATATATCATTGTTCATTAAGCAAATCATTTCCACTTATGAATGTGGGATAGATTGCTTTACACAAAAAATGAATATTAACATATTTTGAAGTCATAAAGTGACTATATTACATAGTAAGCCCCTTATAGCTCTAATAAGCTTCAATTTAGCCATCTTCACATGTGCTAAATCATTTATGACTTATCCTTATCTTTTAGCACAAGATTTGAGCAGTTAGTTGGACCTTGAGTTGACTAAGGAAGACTAATTACCATGATCCCTAGGGTTTTTGACCCTCCACCTCATCCACCTTATCTACTCATGCACACATCCCTAGGTAGTGTGCTCCACTATGAGGACATATCCACTTCCTACATGACCTTGTTCACACCTTGCACACATGTCAAGTGATTAGTGATGGTTTGACTTGGTCAAAGGACGCCTATTTGTACACATTTTGAGATCTCATGGATTTGATGAAGATCCATTTGCACAAGTTTCAAGTGCATCCATTTTAGGGTGAGAACTTCAAGGTTGACTTGGTAAAATTCGATCATAATTGTACATTCTTCAAGGGGGCACTCCTCTCTCCTCAAGGGTACATGCATGATGAATATTTTATTGAAATGAATGTTGTTAAGTGGACAAAAGCACTACCTCCTAGGGAACATTTGTTCCATGGTCATTATCCACTCAAATTTGTTCCCAAAGCACAAGAACCAAGGGCACACTTGCTAAATTAGTTATTTAATGTTTTCTTGGTCAAAAAAGCTTCTAGAGGAGTTAACTAATGTAGACACTTGCATTTTCATGCATCTCTAGAAGAGCACCCTCATCCTTGGAGCTTCGTGTTGACAACGATTTTTGTCAACAGGACTTAGCTAACAAAGCGTTGTCAGGCTCCCTCTCTAGTCATACTACTTGTGCAAAGTTTTTCTTTTTCTCATTAAATATTGCCGCATTGTTCTTGCTTGTGCAAAGTCTTGCATGCTTCCGCTAAGTTGTTGCTACACATTCAAGGAAGTTGTCTTTGGGATATCTTATCATTCAAGAGTATTTTATGATTATGGAAAAGCATTGGCAATGATCGTTGGTAGATATACAGGTTATAGTTCACTTGGATGAAGGCATTCTATACAAGGATAAAGCAGGAGGAATTATTATCCCTTATAACTGAACATGTCAAGAGAAATATCTTACGTATAGTTCCTCAATTTTACATACAGAAAGTCGGTATAACACAAGGTAGTGTTCTTTCCTCTTTGCTTTGTTCATTTTAATTTGGACATCTTGTTAGAGTTTAAGCTATTATTAGGTTTCTTTTCAATTTACTATATAACCATAGCATAGATAGGGTCACTGAGAAATACACAATCACAAGAGACACATCATTTATCCTGGGAAACCCTCATGGGGGAGAAAACCCAACAAAAACTTATTTAATATAGATAGCCAATACAATGCCAAGAGAATAAACCAAACAAGACAGAAAGTCCTCTCCCAAGTAGTGTGCCTCTCTCTCTATCTTCTTCTCCAATTGAAGCTCCAAACTTGTGCTCTGATGAACAAGTGAGTGAGTGAACAAATAAGGCGTTGACCTCCTTTATTTATACAATTTGGCAGGTGTGAACGAAAGTGTTTTCACTGGCAGGGCCGACTTCTCATTCTGGGTGGTTAGAACCACCATAAATTAATCTGGGGCCGACTTCTTATTTTGGGTGGTTAGAACCACCTTAATTTAATCTAGGGGGCGACTTCTCATTCTGCCTATTGCAATTAGGGTTTGACCAATCCGCAAAAGGGGATTTGGTCATTTACAATGCCCGACATGATCAATCCACAAAAGGGGATTGATCTAATGAATAATACATTAATAATAAATAGAATACTCTTTGCGGTTACAATATATATTCTACAACAACATTAGGCGAGAGAGAGAGAGGGCAACAACATCTTAGAACACTGACTGACATATCTATAAATCATCGGAAGTTTTTTTCATCATCATCGTTCTCAGCATGGAGCTGGAGTAGCATCATCATCCTCATCAGCATGAGGCTGAAGTAACATCATCATCTTCCTTAGCATGAGGCTAAAGGAATATCATCAACATCTTTAGCATGAGGCTAAAGTAACATCATCATCTTCAAAATTAAAGCTGAAATAACATCATCATCATCATCTTCGGCAAGAAGCTGGAGTGACATCATCATCTTCAGCGAGAAATTGAAGTGGCATCATCAACATCTGCATCAACATGGATTAGTATAACACTAATACATCATCATCATCAATAACAACAACAACACAAAGGCTGGAGCATCATAAACATCAGCACTGGGCTAAGAGTCTTCAACACGAGGCTGGAAACACATCATCACAACACGAGGCTAGTACATCATCACAGCACAAGGATGGCACATCATCACAGCACGAGGCTGGCACATCATCACAACACAAGGCTGGCATATCATCACAGCACGAGGCTGGAATATCATCAGCATGAAGTTGGCATCACAACAATTGAGTTAGAGAATAAAACCTATGATCTCAACTTTAATCCATCTAATACCTTAATTTTGACCAAAGGTTAGTATGATGGTCATAGCTACAACATGCAACACTGATCAAAATAATGTCATAACAAATAGATGCATATTAGAATAATCACACATGGGTTGCATTATTCCTCTAAATGTGTTGGATCTTGAGATCCTTCTGGGTCTATGGCAAGAGATCCCTTCTCCTGCAAATACCCTTTACAGCTTAACAATTTAAACATATGTGAGTACATACCTCTATAGCATTTGCAGGTAGTGGCACCATCTGGTAGCAGCGGTAATATTTACCAACTCTTAAAAACTTCAAGGGTGATTACAATTGGTACTACAGTTGATACTTCAATTGATACTGCAACTGATTCTGTAACTGCAACTTAGGGTTTTATGAGGAAACCCTAATTTTTCAAACTTCAAATTTTGAAATTCTGATCTAGGGGCTAGATGCATGGAGCTGAGGCGAGTAGGCTGGTACAGTTAGATTTCTGAAAATCCAAATTTTCCCCCCTCAAACTTGATCAGTGGATTTTTGGTTTTCTGGTGCTTCTGGTTTTTTGGTACTTCTGGTTCTCTGGTACTTTTGGTTTTCTGGTATTTCTGGTACTTTGTGAAAACTAGGGTTTCACTTTTCGGGAGATCTACCCACTGAAAAGGTGCATTGAGGGTGCCAAAGAGTTCCTTGGGTTAGGGCGCACTTTTCTAGATAACTTTGAGGCTGAAAACCTTCTTTAATAAAAAGCCCTAATTTTCATGTACGACAACAGTGACGTTTTTCTTCTTCTTGTGAAAGATGCTCTCTTCGGCTTAGCTCTAATACCATGTTAGAGTTTAAGCTATTATTAGGTTTCTTTTCAATTTACTAGATAACCATAACATAATAGGATCACTAAGAAATACACAATCACAAGAGACACATCATTTATCCTAGGAAACCCTAATGGGGGAGAAAACCCAACAAAAACTTCCTTAATATAGATAGCCAATACAATGCCAAGAGAATAAACCAAACAATACAATGCACCTCTCTCTCTCTCTCTCTCTCTCTCTCTCTCTCTCTCTCTCTCTCTCTCTCTCTTCTTCTCCCGCTGCATCTCCAAACTTGCGCTCTGATGAACAAGTGAGTGAGTGAACAAATGAGGTGCTGGCCTCCTTTATTTATACAATCTGGCGGGTGTGAACGGAAGTGTCTTTTCACTGGCAAGGTCGACTTCTCATTCTGGGTGGTTAGAACCACCTTAAATTAATCTGGGGGCCGACTTCTTATTCTGGGTGGTTAGAACCACCTTAATTTAATCTGGGGGGCGACTTCTCATTCTCTATTGCAATTAGGGTTTGACCAATCTGCAAAAGGGGATTTGGTCATTTACAATGCCCGACATGATCAATCCACAAAAGGGGATTGATCTAATGAATAATACATTAATAATAAATAGAGTACTCTTTGCAGTTACAATATTTCAACACATCTTGATAGAAATAAGATTTTACCTTTACTTGGGCATAATGAAAAGAAACATATAATTGATTTCCCAGAGAAAACATTTACAAATTGTAGACTCAATGGAGATCTTTCAAGTAGTAAGATACTGAGCCAATCTTGTTTGGGAGGACATGTCGGTACATGCTTCTTTGAGGAAAAGGATACAATTTCTAGTATTTCTACAAGGCATTCACAAAGCATGAGAATTGCAAAAGAGACTTTGGATATAGGTTTGACTGGTTGTTCTAGAGATATACTCGAGTACTGTTGTTGTAATAACCTAAATGAGAATGAGATTAGACATTCTCAGTATGTTTCACCAAAGTCCGTATTACTAAGGTTGATTGACGACTCGTTCTTCTTATCTATATCAAAGAAGGAAGCATTTTCTTTTATTGCAACTATGCAAAAAGGTTTTGAAGATATAATTTTTATACAAATGAGCAAAAGACCTCTCTTAATTTTGACATGAATCTCGAAGGAGGAATTTGGAAAAAAACATTTATGAGACTGAGGATGGTTCTTGCTTTATGCAGTGGAGTGGTTTACTGATCAACTACCATACACTGGAGATCCAAGCAAATTATACGAGGTACTATGGCACTCATATCAATTTAACAGTCACTGTTTCGAGGCAGAAAAACCCAGGCTATCATATGATGGTGAAACTGTGTCAATTCATGCGGCCAAAGTGTCATCCCATATTCTATGATTCCAATATTAACTCACCAACAATTGTACAGTTGAATGCCTACCAGGGATTTTTTCTTTGTGCAATGAAATTCCATGTGTATGTGTGCTCAATGCCATATGTTGGTGCTTGTAGTCCAAGTTTTTGGTGTGTATATAGAGCCAGATTTTTCACTTCCATGGCAGCGAAAACGTCAATTTAGCTCGAATAACAATGGGGTTATTATTGATAGACGTGGAGTGATGACCAATGCCCATTTTGTAAAGCATCATACGCAAGTGAAGCTCAAAGAAACGAGGATCAGATACAAGTATTTGGCCACTGTGATTGTGATTGGTATTGAATGTGATATTGTGATCTCTAGTGCAATTTGGAACCCTGCTCACTTTGCAAGATGTTGTCACTATTGTGGGTTATCCAATCGGTGGCGACACAATCTTCGTGACTAGTGGAGTTGTATCACGCATTCAGGTTCTTTCATACGTGCATGGAGCCACAAAGCTTCTAGGAGTGCGGATTGATGTTGCTATAAATGTTGGAGATTCTGAGGGTCTTGATTTTCAATGACAAGGGCCAACCTGGATTAAGTTCTGAAAAAAGTTGAGAATAACCTTGGGCCTCTCTTTTTGAAATGATCCATCGGTGCATACATGAACTGACTATCGATCCTGATAGTTCTTTGCATATGTTGATTATGATGAGCGCAAAGGGTGAATAGCTATTGGAAGAGTTCACGCTGGTAAAATGCAAAGGGGTATGGAGGTAAAGGTGTGTACGCCATGTGAATTATGCGGGTTTTTCAAATTCAGTGAGGTTTGTTTACGAGAATTTTATCAAAGTCCCAAGCTGGAGTATATTCGCGTTGTCTGTGGTATCAATGACGTACTTATTGGTGAGACATGGTAAATAAAGTCAATGGCTCAGCTTTGCATGGAATAAAATTGAAGAGCCCGCAACACAAGAATACGACACAATGTAATATGTATGACAACAACATCCAGTGTTCAGAAGGTGTCGATGCATTGACAATATTGAAGGCTTTAGTGGCTCTACCACCTGAAGCTGCTACAATACTTGTATCCAAGCTAAAAATATAAGCCGACTTCGCACTGAGCATCGAGTATATGGAATTCCAGATAACCATCAGCTTTTAAGTGAGCTTGATACTAGAGAATCAGATGACCCATGCATTTATCTCTTGCTTGATGGAGGCCAGATGAAATTTCAAAAACTAACAGTGACATTTTAATTAACATGGAGCATCAGAATATGGTTTAGAAGCCTGCTCAGAACATGATTTTTGAAATGTCGAATCTATTGCATAAAGCAAGAAGGTGCCATTTGCCAGTTTTAAAAAAAAAAATGTAACCATCAGAATTATCCGCAACAAGTTAATTATATTTGTAATCAAATATATATGGGAAATAATTATAAAAACTATTGAGGAGGACGCAAAAGATACGGGAATGATAAAACAAATTAGTTTTGTGTAAAGTAATGTGTTATGGTTGGTTGGAGTTCGGTTATGAAATTGATAACTGAAGGAACGGTCCACCCAACACCATAAAGGGAGCAACACACAGCCTGCCAAGAAGGAATTTTTTTTTATGAAGACATAAATTTTCTGAAGGAGATATTTTTAGATAGAAAATCTTAAGAGAGAAATCTGGCAGAAAATTCAGAGATAGATATGCTTCGAGTGTTGTGATAATTGTTCCTATTCATTCTTCTTTCACATCTTCAAGAGATTGACAGAATCGTCAGCATCAGGGGGTCTTGCGAAGCAGCGAAAGGGATAAGCGAGGATGAACTTGATGGCCTTCACGAGGTAAAGGTTTACTTGATAGTTGTTGTATTAAGGCTCGATTTTATTTGGCGCTAATCGGTTTCTATATGCATGTTTGCTCCTTGTGATTCACCACCATTGCTCTATTCCACTTCTGGCTCAACTTTCGTTTTTCTTTTCATGCTTGGTCTTTCTATTGTACATTGCGTCTAGAAGGGATAAAGACCATATATCTGGCCCTAGTCTACACAGAGACTTGCAGATTTTGAAGATTTATGATTTTGTATGGGAAGCCTTTTAATGAGAATCAGTTCTTTCTCACTCTGAAATATATCTTTGATTTTTCTTTAAAGACCTCAGTTTTCCTCATCTTTATTTATTTAACACTTTGATTTCAGAATAAAAGAAAAAAGTTAGATAAATTTTATAAAAGGACAAACAAACATGTTTATAATCATGTGTATAAAGTTTTATTTATTAATATATTAATTTGCATAA
Organism: Picea mariana; assembly: GCA_032191745.1. Lineage (NCBI taxonomy): Eukaryota > Viridiplantae > Streptophyta > Pinopsida > Pinales > Pinaceae > Picea > Picea mariana. The sequence continues at coordinate 116,944 of JASDQU010438333.1, forward strand.
CTTTCTTTTGACTACTTTACTATTTTGATTTTTTTAATCACATACTAACTCATAAATGGAAATATAAAAATGTTATATCATAGAAAAATGGCATTTCTCTATTCTTTGACTAATGTTAGGTAATAAACTTTTCATGTAATTAAATTACTTTAAAACTAATATTGTTTATTAACTTTCTCTAGCTTTAGTTAGTTTTGTTTTAGTTATTTTTTTGTTAAAATAAAACAAAAACATTGCCTTTTTTTTCATTTCTTTTATTAATTTAATTCGATTACTTCAAATGTACAAAATAATTAAAATTGTAAATAGCATAAAAATCATAAAATCACATAAAAATTAAATATTGTTAAAAGTTAAATTACAAGGCAAAGGAATTCATGCTTGGACTATAGGTTAGGGGGAAATCGGCTTAGAGTTCAATGCGCTTTCTTGTCCGGGGCTTTAAGCCTATGGTGATATTCCTGTCTCTTCTCGTCTAGCCCCGCGAGAGGTTGAAAATGTTGGTGTTGGAGACTCTTTAGTCTCTCGACATCAACATATTTTTGGCAACCATACTGGGAAGAACCGTTCAATGGTTTGTTCCTAGTTTTTTTTTTTAATTCTTTCAATTTTACTTTTCCTAGACCTCAATGTATCAACCGATTGGAAGCTTGTTTGGTGGTTGTAAACCTGTGGTTTTAGCTACTAACCCTGGGAAGGTCATTCACAAGTATGGCATATTTGAGTTTGAAGAAGACCTAAACAATTCCCCTTGGTTTGTACCCACTCCCTTGAAGTTCACTCACCCGGTGAACCCTCTGCCTCACAGATTCAAGAATCATTTGCCTCTCTTCCATGGTGATGGAACTGTTACGATGATTGAACATCTTCGTGCGTTTTTAAATGCTTGCGCCATTCTCAGAGTAAATAATAATGATAGTTGTATGTTGTTGTTTATGAATTCCCTTCAAGGCGATGCCGCCTCCTTATTTGTCAGCCTTCCTGATGGATGCATCTCTACTTGGTTTGAACTTTCTCACTGATTTACCTCTACCTTTGGGCATTTGGATAATCCTTACGAACATCTTAAGAGGTTTAATCAATTATGCATAAAGGATAATGAGAGCATTCTTACTCTTAATCTTCAGTTCATCAAGTTATACAATTTGATTCCTACTCACATTCGCCCTACCAACTTGGATGCCCTATTCCATTACTACGAACTTCTACCTCCTCTTTACCGATGGTGATTGGAAGAAAAGAACATTCAAAACCTAGAGCTAGCTTTATCCACTTGCCTCGACTTCGAAGAGAAAATCCGAAGAACACGCTACTCATTTGGCATTTATGACTCGCACAAGGATCTATCTTCTTTAATCCCTGTCATTAAGAGCTTACAAGATCACATGTTCTTTCTCGAGTCTCAATCTTCAAATCGTGTTGGGAGTATCTCTCAGGAGCCCTCTCTCTTAGGGTCTATTTATGATGAATTCATTTCTTAGGGTCAAGAGCTGGGATGTGAAGAGGATCATGACTATATCATGATGCTTGATGACCAATCCACTTCTCACACCCTTCTTAAACCTCATAAAGAAACTCAACCCCAAAATCATCGTTCATCTCAAGCTTCTTATCTGGACGCATACGATGGAAATTTTGATTATGCAAATGAAGAAATCAATTTTAAATTTTAATTATGTCAAACTAATTTATGATACATTTGTATTCGATGATGATGCTAATGAATGGTCAAATGATGTAGACCAACATGACTTTAATGATGGAGGAGTCCTCTTTTGAAGATATCTATGAATTCAATCAAGATTTTAATTTGTATAAAACTTTCGTTAACCCTTTGTTTCAATCAAAAAAGGTTAAGGAACTTGACACCATCGAGCATGTCCTTCCTAGGTGCAATTTTTATTTTAATGATAATGATTATTGTAGGGACATTCATATGTTTTTTAATCCATGTTATGAATCTTCCTTGCATCATGACAATCATGTTCCTGATAGAAAGGTCCCCAGAGGTGATATTAGTTCGTTTGATGAATTCATGAATCATCCATTTAAGGTACAAACCCTAAACCCTAAATCTAATTCAATAAATACCTTCATCATTACTGGCAAAGCATTTGTATTGATTACTCATTTCTCCGCACAATACGCATCTGTTGGTTGGCATTTTGGCAGTTCCCTCACACACGAATTTTTCAAACTCATAAGACCCGCATGCAAAGCAGGTGACGCATTCCTTTACGCTAAATTTCATCCAACCTGAGTCCAAGCTAATGGTTTGCTAATGGTTTCAATCCTCTGTAAATAAATAAACAAAATAATAATAATAATAATAAAATTTCAGGAAGGGCTAGATTAGTTTTTGGTCGATTTTGCATTTACTTAGTTTATTTTCTCGCTTTTTATTTCTTTCGCTTTCTTTTTCGTTTTGCCTTTTTTATGGTCAGAAGTGATGGAGCAATGATTGGTGATATTAAAAGGCAGGCTATTTGTATATTATTAATTGATTGACCAAATGTGTTTTGGTGGACAACAAACTTATAGGTGAACTAAGTTTCCTTCCTTTGTCATGATTCCTCGCTTGTCTACCATTCGCTTGCTACGTGGGACATCATCACTCATCACATTCGTCAGCCCTATCCACATCTTCCTTATTTCCCTTTCTCTGTCCCCTTCATTTTGAGATGCCTCCAGCATACGCGTTGTGGATGCTCAGTGTTAAACTTGGGTCTTCCCTCAACGTGCATCCACGACAGTTTTCTAGCCTCGTAATCATATTGTCAAGTTTCAAAGAGTTGTCCCTTCGGGTTATACAACAGGACCAAACCCCCTCATACTTACCACTTTCCATGAGTTATTCCACGAAGTCCCGATCCATGAATCCCTTGACCTCCATCGTGTCTCCCCCTATTGTATACCCTGGTCCACCTAACCCTATCAGCCCTTCCTTATCCCACATCGAGTCACCCTCCTGCCATTACCCTTCCCTTCCCCTTTCCTTGCAAAAAACCAAGAGTCATAAGTTATTGTTTAAAGCTTGCACGCCACTGTAAGCGACGCGCATCTGTTGGTTGGCAATTGTTGACAACAATTTTTGTCAACGAGATTTAGTTGGCAAAGCATTTCCAGGCTCCCTCTCTAGTCATACTACTTGCGCAAAGTTTCGCTTTTTCTCATTAAATATTGGTGCATTGTTCTTGCTTGCGCAAAGTCTCCCATGATCCCGTTGAGTAGCAACAACTTAGCGGGAGTATTTTATGATTATGGAAAAGTATTATTGATGATCGTTGGTCGATATACAGGTTACAGTTCACTTGGATGAAGGCATTCCCTACAAGGATAAAGCGGAAGGAATTATTAGCCCTTATAACTGAACATATCAAGAGAAACATCTTACGTATAGGTCCTCACTTTTACATACAGAAAGTCAGTATAACAAAAGGCAATGTCCTTTCCTCTTTGCTTTGTTCATTTTACTTTGGATATGTTGATAGAAATAGGATTTTACCTTTGCATAAAGAAAATAAACATATAATTGATTTCCCAGAGAAAACATTTACAAATTGTAAACTCAATGGAGATCTCTCAAGTAGTAAGGTACTGCGCCAATCTTGTTTGGGAGGAGATGTTGGTACATTCTTCTTTGAGGAAAAGGATACAATTTCTCGTATTTCTACAAGGCATTCACAAAGCATGAGAATTGCAGAAGAGACTTTGGATATAGGTTTGACTGGTTGTTCTAGAGATATACTCAAGTACTGTTGTTGTAATAACCTAAATGAGAATGAGATTAGACATTCTCAGTCTGTTTCACCAAAGTCCATATTACTAAGGTTGATTGACGACTCACTCTTCATATCTATATAAAAGAAGGAAGCATTTTCTTTTATTGCAGCTATGCAAAACGATTTTGAAGATTATAATTGTTATACAAATGAGCAGAAGACCTCTCTTAATTTTGACACGAAGCTCGAAGGGAGGAATTTGGCAAACAACATTTATGAGATTGAGGATGGTTCTTGCTTTATGCAATGGAGTGGTTTACTGATCAACTGCCAAACACTGGAGATCCAAGCAAATTATACGAGGTATTGTGGCACTCATATCAGTTCAACAGTCATTGTTTTGAGGTAGAAAAACCTAGGCTATCATATGATGGTGAAACTGTGTCAATTCATGCGGCCAAAGTGTCATCCCATATTCTATGATTCCAATATTAACTCACCAACAACTGTACGGTTGAATGCCTACCAAGCATTTTTGCTTTGTGCAATGAAATTCCATGTGTATGTGTGCTCAATGCCATATGTTGGTGCTTGTAGTCCAAGTTTTTGGTGTGTATACAGAGCCAGATTTGTCACTTCCATGGCAGCGAAAGCATCAATTTAGCTCGAATAGTAGTGGGGTTATTATTGATAGACGTGGAGTGCTGACCAATGCCCATTCTGTAAAGCATCATACACAAGTGAAGCTCAAAGAAACGAGGATCAGATACAAGTATTTGGCTACTGTGCTTGTGATGGTATTTAATGTGATATTGCGATCTCTAGTGCAATTTGGAACCCTGCCCACTTTGCAGGATGTTGTCACTATTGTGGGTTGTCCAATCCGTGGCGAAACAATCTCCTTGACTAGTGGAGTTGTATCACGCATTCAAGTTTTTTCATACGTGCATGGAGCCACAAAGCTTCTAGGAGTGCAGATTGATGTTGCTATAAATGTTGGAGATTATGGGGGTCCTTCTTTTCAATGACAAGGGCCAACCTGGATTAAGTCTTGAAAAAAGTTGAGAATAATCTTGGGCTTCTCTTTTTGAAACGATCCTTTGGTGCATACCTGAACCGACTATCGATCCTGATAGTTCTTTGTAGATGATGATTATGATGAGCGCAAAGGGCGAATAACTATTGGAAGAGTTCACGTTGGTAAAATGAAAAGGGGTATGGAGGTAAAGGTGTGTACGCCAAGTGAATTCTGCAGGTTTGGCAAAGTCAGTAAGGTTTGTTTACGAGAATTTTATGAAAGTCCCAAGTTGGAGTATATTCGTGTTGTCTGTGGTATCAATGACGTACTTATTGGTGAGACATGGTAACTAAAGTCAATGGCTCAGCTTTGCCTGGAATAAAATTGAAGAGCTCACAACAATAGAATAGGACACAATGTAATCTATATGACAACAACATCCAGTGTTAAGAAGGTGTCGATGCATTGACAATATCGAAGGCTTTATGCACTGAGCATTGAGTATATGGAATTCTAGATAACCATCAGCGTTAAAGTAAGCTTGATCCTAGAGAATTAGATGACCCATGCGTTTATCTCTTGCTTGATGGAGGCCAGATGAAATTTCAAAAACTAACAACAACATTTTAATTAACATGGAGCATCGGATGATGGTTTAGAAGCCCGCTTAGAACAAGATTTTTGAAATATTGAACTTGTTGCATAAAGCAGGAAGGTGCCATTCGCCATTTTTTTTTTTAAATGTAACCATCAGAATTATCCGCAACAAGTTAATTATATTTGTATTCAACTAGATATGGGAAATAATTATAAAAACTATTGAGGAGGACACAAAAGATACGAGAATGATAAAACAAATTAGTTTTGTGTAAAGTAATGTGTTATGGTTGGTTGGAGTTCGGTTATGACACTGATAACTGAAGGAATGATCCACCCAATGCCATAAAGGGAGCAACGCACAGCTTGCCAAGAAGGAAAATTTTTTTATGAAGACAAAAATTTTCTAAAGGAGATATTTTTAGAGAGAAAATCTTGAGAGAGAACTCTGGCAGAAAATTCAGAGATAGATATGCTTGGAGTGTTGTGAGGACTGTTCCTATTCATTCTTCTTTTACATCTTCAAGAGATTGACGAAATCGTCGGCATCAGGGGGTCTTGCAAAGCAGCAAAAGGGATAAGCGAGGATGAGCGAGTTGGCCTTCACGAGGTAAAGGTTTACTTGTTAGTTGTTGTATTAAGGCTCGATTTTATTCGACGCTAATCGGTTTCTATATGCATGTTTCCTCCTTGTGATTCGCCACCATTGCACTATTCCACTTATGGCTTAGCTTTATTTTTCCTTTTCATGCTTTGTCTTTCTATTGTACATTGTGTCTAGAAGGGCTAAAGACCATATACCTGGCCCTAGTCTACACAGAGACTTGCATATTTTGTATGGGAAGCCTTTTAATGAAAATCAGTTCTTTCTCACTCTGAAATATATCTTTGATTTTTCTTTAAAGACCCCAGTTTTCCTCATCTTTATTTATTTAACACTTTGATTTCAGAATAAAAAAAAGTTAGATAAAATTTTATAAAAGTACAAACAAACATGTTTATAATCATGTGTATAAAGTTTTATTTATTAATCTGTTAATGTGCATAACTTTCTTTTGACTACTTTACTATTTTGATTTTTTTAATTACATACTAACTCATAAATAAAAATATAAAAATGTTATATCATAGAAAAATGCCATCTCTCTATTCTTCAACTAATGTTAGGTAATAAACTTTTCATGTAATTAAATTACTTTAAAACTAATGTTGTTTATTAACTTTCTCTAGCTTTAGTTAATTTTGTTTTAGTTATTTTTTTGTTAAAATAAAAACAAAAACATTGCTTTTTTATAGCTTTAGTTAATTTTGTTTTAGTTATTTTTTTGTTAAAATAAAAACAAAAACATTGTTTTTTTATTTTTTTATTTATTTGCATTCATTTTATTAATTTAATTCGCTTACTTCAAATGTGTAAAGTAATTAAAATTGTAAATAGAATAAAAATCATAAAATCGCATAGAAATTAAATATTGTTAAAAGTTAAATTACAAGGCAAAGGAATTCATGCTTGGACTATAGGTTAGGGGAAAATTGGCTTAGAGTTCAATGCGCTTTCTTGTCTAGGGATTTAAGCCTAGGGTGATATTCCTGTCTCTTCTCGCCTAGCCCCGCAAGAGGTTGAAATTGTTGGTGTTGGAGACTCTCTAGTCTCTCAACATCAACACTTCACACATGGAAAACCCCTCAATTTCGCTCTACACAAGCAATATTATTATTTGGAAGTGGTTATTTCTAGAAGAGCGTCGTCATCATGGAGCTTTACACTTGGCATTCATGCACACCTTTGGAAATTCACCCCACCTATTTGACAAGACTTTTATTATTATTTGAAGATAAGGAGGACAAATGGCACTCAAATTTTACCTTTGCATGAAGATAAGGATGGAGGAAGGAGACATGTTGCACTATACTCATGTAGAATATTGTACTTATGTGTTTTCTCTAGGCTCCTGGCCTAATTCATCCTCCTAGGTAGTTATTGTAAAAATTTAATATTTTCTTAGGAAAATAATACTTTATTGTAGGGGAGACTTGAGCTAAAACCTATATAAATGTTTGCTCTATCCATTTTGTACTTAGGAAATTTTGGAATAGAAGAACTTGTGAGCATGCTAGCTCAAGTATTGGACTAAGGTATATTGTAAGTTATGTTGTTTTTTTACAATCTTATATGTGTGGTAGAATTGTTATAGGTGCTAGCTCAAGTATTGGACTAAGGTATATTGTACGTTATGTTGTTGTTTTTTAACAATCTTATATGTGTGGTAGAATTGTTATAGGTGCTAGCTCAAGTATTGGACTAAGGTATATTGTAAGTTATGTTGTTGTTTTTTTACAATCTTATATGTGTGGTAGAATTGTTATAGGTGCATCTCTAGTATGCTTGATTGTAGCTTAGATTGAAAAAAGCTAAATTTAGGAGCATCTTGTCTTGAGGAAAGGAGTTTAAGTATTAAACCTCTTATTGTGAGTGAAATCTTGCACCTTGCCTTGGAGAGAAGAAGTTTAAAACCCTAGATCTCTAATAGTGAGTGAATGTTTAAGAAGTCTTTCCTTTAGTTTGGATTGCGGAGCTCCTTTTTTGAGGCCCTTTCCATTCTACACCTTGTTATTCCTTGCTTACTAATCCTTAGTAGAACACCCTCTTAGATTGCATATATGACTCCATAGCTCAAGGAACAAGGCACTCGAGCCCTTTCATCCATCATCCCCAACTCTTTTAAATTGTTCCATTGCATGGTGATCTCACCAAGGAGATTTATATGGAGCAACCCCCAGGCTTAAGAAGGATCCAAATTTGTTTGTTAATTGAAGAAATCCTTATATGGTTTGAAACAAGCCTCGGGACGTGGTATGAGAAGATCAATTGGTTCTTTCTCGATTTTGGTTTCAAACACTATGAATAATTCTCTATATTTATGTTTTACATGTAAATGATGATACTTTAATTGTTGCAGTATATGTTGATGATTTAGTTGTTATTAGAGGAAATGTTGATCTCATTTTGAGTTTGAAGAAACAGTTAGTAGATATATTTGAAATGACCAACCTTAGTTTGTGGCATTTCTTCTTGGGAATCCAAATTTTGCAAATGGATGATGGAATCTTTATTTCTCAACCTAAATGCATGATGAATCTATTGTAAACCATGTGCTAGACCTTACTAGTCAAGAGCGATGTTGTCTGAGTGAGATTCTTTGAAAGTCGATGCCACTCTCTACAGGTAGCTTGTTGGTAGCCTCATTTATTTAACTCAAGTGGAGCATGCATTTGAGCCTTAAATATCACTACTCAAAATCACAATCAAAATATAATCAAGCAAGAGATCATGACTCTTAAAGATGTGATTAATAACCATATTTTTAAACTCATAATTATTTTTATCTAGTTTTATTTTCAAATTATACTCAAAATAATATTGGATCTACATCAATCACCTCATGTTGTAGTATGTATGAAGTATTTTAACTATGTAGCATGGATTTAAAGATGATTTCTCTAATAGAATAGAAATGGGTTTTGCAGGGCAAGTCAAGGAGTTTGGATCACCTACATCTTTGCTTGAACAACCTTCTTCACTATTTAAATCACTAGTTACTGAATATTGGACTCGTTCAAGGGTTCCTAACAATGGAGCTATATAGACATTAAAAGGATATACCTATGTGAACAATATGAAATCATGGATACAATTCGTGCTTAAATATTTTCTTTATATTAATTGTTGTGCTGCAAATTTTTTGATTTATTTTGTGTTCATGAGTCAACTTATAATGAAGAACATGCATAATGTATTGTTACCCTAATCATTTAGGACTAAAGTGAACTTGGTGTCCTTGTAAACTAGCCATCTCAAATATTCCCATGAAAGATTGGTCATCTCCAATAATTAGTTATGGACCTATTTGATCCATAGGAAGCAATAACAAATCAGTTTTTCTTAAAGACCCCTTGAGAGAGAGAGAGAGAGAGAGAGAGCTTATTTATTAAAAAAAATGGTAAATTAAAACAATATTCTATTATCAATAAGAAAATGTACAAACAAATGTCTTGTCTCCACATTGAGCATTTATGTGTTTGTCCCTCCATATAAAAAAATATGCCTACATCTAATTGACTAATTACCAATGTTTCTAAGAAAGACACATCTTGATTTCATTGATTTACAAGATTTGGGGACATGTCCCCTAATCAAAAGTCTTGATTAAAGATCACATCTACATTTCAAAACTTTTTCCCTTTAGTTGTCCTAACTTTAGTCCAACTAGTCATTACATTGTTGACTTTTGGAGTATTTGTTATCATCAATTGCTTTTCTTCATCTATTGAAGACAAGGGTGTTGAATTTTTCTCTTGCACCTCTTTCTCCTTTCTAAGGGATTGTCATGCATGGGAATCAAAGGGAGGTGAGTTAGCTCTTATATATGGTTGTCACAATGGCTTGTCGACTTCTCTTAGGCATTATAGTAGTTTTGCTTGCTAAAGGAGTAGGTTCGGTGTTGAATTTTTCTCTTGCACCTCTTTCTCCTTTCTAAGGGATTGTCATGCATGGGAATCAAAGGGAGGTGAGTTAGCTCTTATATATGGTTGTCACAATGGCTTGTCGACTTCTCTTAGGCATTGGAGTAGTTTTGCTTGCTAAAGGAGTAGGTTCAAAGTCATCTTGAATCTTATGTAGCTTAACCCGATGGTTGCTCATCTTCAATTCTTTCTAGGAGGTCTTCTTATGTTTCCCTTTTGGAGCTAGTAAATATTTTTCCTTCGCACAAGAATACACCACTTGATCATGATCAAAGCAAAGGCTCCAATGAAACACGATGTTCTCATAATCTAAGGGTTGATTCTAGCTATGAATAGGCATGGTATCGTTGCAAGGATACTCTAAAGGTGTTTGATCCTAATTAGAGGAAGAGGGACTTGGATTACAAAGGTTAGTTCAATTGGTGAAACTTTCGATAGGGAAGAGACAAATCTCATGACCAATTGGATTAATTTGATGGGCCCGAGGATGGGTTTTTCTTCTCTAGGAAACTTTGACCTATTGATACGTTGATGGATACTATAGTATCTAACAATTTTCCCATTCAAACTACCATCTCCCTCAAGTGTCAGGATGGTTTTCCTCATTTGCTATTATTCAAGTTGAATGTCTCTCACATGGAATCTCTTAGCTTTAGAGCGTTAGTCCACCCAGCGAAGAATCTTTCCCCTCAACCACAAGGGGATATTTGGAATCTTCCCCCTCTAGGGCAATCTTGTCATGCGTAAACCATACCTAAGAGCTCAATTTTGTAGCAGTTAGAATAGCAGTAAAACAACCCTTAACTTCTTCAATTATGGCAGTAAATCATTGAACAAAATTGCCCTTTACTTATGTCAAATCAATAACATAGATGGCTCAAATTCAATTATGCAATTTACACAAGTTTTCAATAGTTGAAAACTTCATTAATATACACAAGATGAAGTTGTTTTACATACCACAACTTTATCACAAGGCTAGTACAATCCACCAGCTCTCCAAAACAAGAAAAGACCTAGCTCAACTAAGGAGCTCCAACATGCATAAATCACTCAAATAAGTCATCCAATGCAAGATGTCCTCTTCTTTTCTTCTTCTTCACCAAATACACCCTATGGTTTCATAAAAAAACCCTAATCTCAAAATTCCAAGGGATGAAGCCCTAACCCTAGACTTCAAGATGCTCTAAGAAGATCATTAAACCCTAAGTGACTAGAAGAGAGAGAAAGAGACCAAGCATAAATGAAGAGATAAAAAAAGACAAAATGACTAGTGTGCACTCCTCTAGATCACATCTCTACACAAGAGTGAAATAGGAATGAATGAAATGTGTGTATATGAGTGACCAACATCTTCTTCTTTACAAGAGAAAACCCTAGTCACAAGAGCAATCTCCAACAAAGATGTCCCCCTCCCATGTATAGCTTCTCCTAGGGTTTTATGAACCCTAGCTAATCACTCCAAGAAGACAAGAACAAATAGAAGAGTACAATTATGATGATGAATGAATCACTCTAAGAAGACAAGAACAAATAGAAGAGTACAATGATGATGATGAATGAAATGACTCTCCCCTTCCTCTATATATATTGAATGTTGAGTTTTGTGTACCTTGGGAAGTGGTCCTCTTGTGTTTGTGAGCCTCTACACACAAGAGGGAAATGTTTGACCCTTGTACCTTTACTTTATGATCTAATTTCACTTTGACTTAGTCACTTAAGTCATAAAGTGACAATTAATTCACAAAGTGGGTGAATTAATAGATATAAAGCAAACTATGGAAACTTGAGAAAAGTGGGTTTCTAAGTGAGATTCTTGAGATGAGATATCACCCTTTGATTAGACTTAGCAAGAGTTAACCTTAGCCATTGATATTTTAGGTTTGGCCTTGGAAGGCTAAAGGGGGCACATAGGGAAAATGAGAGGCTCATTGTTCACTTGGGTTGTAGAGTGAAGGAGAGGAGAAGGGAGGTGCACCATTGAGAGAGGGAATCCATTATTGAGAGAGCATAGCTTGAGGAGGCGTCTTGGTGAGAGGCTAGGGTGCATCTAGCTTGGGTTTTCTTCTTGGTTGGAGCGTGAGCTAGTGGAGGGCATACCCATTTGATGAGGGGTGCAACTAGCATGAGAGGGGCACACTTGAAGAGTAGAGATTTTCTTGTGGTGAGGCTTCTTGGAGAGGTTCTTCATCTATGAGAGAGGGCGCAAGGATCCATCCATCAAGCAAAGGAACATTCAAGGGCGCAAACATCTTCTAGCAGGCACAAATAGGAAAGGGCACACAAGTCAAAAAGAGGCACCATTATTCAGGAAATCCAAAGTAATCTGAGATGGATTGCCATTGTATTAGGTTCCATTGTTATATTTTCCCTTTGTAGCAGTTTTCTTTGAGATCTCTATATATACATCTATCTCCAAACTAGTTTCCCCGGGGGCGCACAAGTCAAAAAGAGGCGCCATTATTCAGGAACTCCAAAGCAATCTGAGAAGGATTGCCATTGTATTAGGTTCCATTGTTATATTTTCCCTTTGTAGCAGTTTGCTTTGAGATCTCTATATATACATCTATCTCCAAACTGGTTTTCCCCGGGGGGTTTTATCCAGGGTCATGTTGACCAAAAACCCATGAGTTCATTTGTCATGTGTGCTTAGTTATTATCAGTTGTAAAGTAGTTAAATATCTAAGAGGGTATTACACGTTTTAAGGTTATGCATGTGCTATAATTGTTCAGCCCAAAACTAACAATCAAACACTTGCAAGAGAACCCTTAAAAGAGCATGCAATCATCAGTATAAAGGAAGATTTGAGGAGGAGAAAAATCAGAACTGTTTGTTGTCCTAAAATAGCAGCAAGAATAGTTTGGAACCTTGAACTTAGAGCCCAACAAGAGGTCATATGACAAACCTGTTGGGAACCTTTTAGTACCTCAAAAATTTTCATGGAAGGTAAGTGAGGCCAACAATATAATGTGAGCCCAAGCCCTTACAAGTAGCCTACAATAAACACTTATAGGCCTAGACAAGTGAAGTGCTCCACTCCAAGGGTACACATGTAATGCGCCAAGGTGATGTCATATAGTATAAGGACTCCCAAATTATGTAGATACATAAGGTGTGTCCACACTCTCCATCACAAGCCCACACAAACTCTGTCACTCCAAATCTATGTACTCCTTTGAGTCCACTCCCCCTGCATGAACATTGTTACAATCCAGGCTTCCTCGGGCCAACTCCAAGCCTCCATCAAGGAATCCAAGCTACCCCATGCTATTTAGAGCCCAATTCCCTTCTCCATGATGCACCTCCTAATTAGGTCATTCTCCAAGTAATTGAACCTCTTCATGTGGCCATCATGAAGGACATCGCTCAAGTTGTCAAGCAAGAAAATTCCAACGCCATAGGGAAGAATGCCAAGAAAACACCCAAATAAGGCCAAGCAACCATTGAGCAAGCTATCTCCAATATTCAAATCCATCATAGGCCATATCCCGTGTGCCAATCCATATCAAACCATTTGGGAGTTGAACATACACCACATACCCCAAATCTCATGAAGCACCCCCAATCATGGTGTAAACACTTTTGGAGTAACCCAAAAATTAACAAGATATAGGGTACTTTATCTAGTGGGATGTTGCTATATGTTGAATAGTCAAGTTAATGCAATGATGGTAGTGGCTTATAACTCATACATGAAGAAGAGAGTTGAAGGAGGCTTAGAAATAGCTTAGGGAGTTTTGAGTATTTTGGAGGAAGATATACACAATACCTTGCTCAAAGAGGAAGCAACGTAATGTGAGTTGGTTCCCACAAAGAGGAGAAGTATATTTCCAAGGGTGCTAGGTGTAATATCCTGATTTTACTCTCTTGAATAATTAGCATTTAAGTATGTTTTAAATGTTTTTCTGCATGGATATTTTATTACCATGTTTTATCTAGCACCATGAGGTGGATATGCCATGGTGGCTTGAACATTTTGAACACATGTATATATTGTTATTCAGTAGAATTAATAAAATGGCAGGGCTCACTGAGGTAGGAGCGCTTAATGGGGCTATGATAAGACAAGTGGGGAAAGGTGAGGGGGTCTAAGGGATTTCTACATGTTTAAAAATCCTATGCCTTTCCACCTATCTTATAAACTTCACCTTATTTAAGCTTGTTGCATAATTTAAAAAGGGAGAAAAGAGTAGTGGAGAAAACCCTTTCCTAGATCTAGGCCATCACTTCCTAAAAATTAGCAAGTTGTCTTCCCTACATTCTTGGAACTAGGAAGAGTTGAATTAGGACTCTCTTTGCATCTTTCACTCATGCAAAAAGAAGGGAAATTCTAATGGAAAGAGGGAGTTGATTTTTGGAGAAGAGAAAAGAAAGAAAGGGAGAGTTTTTTCTTGGAAAAAGAAGGCTGCCATACTATAGGATGGAACAACCATGAAAGGAAGTCATTAGAGCCTTGAGAAGAGCCAGGAACTAAGAAAATTTCTACTAGAGTTAGTGGATAGTAGCTTCGACCTTTCTATGCCCACATTGAAGAGCACTGGAGGGACTTCTAAGGTACTTTTGAGTAGATAAGGAAGAACTCTCCTTGTGTTGTGTGGGGTAGGTATTGTGGTTACCAATTCGTTGTTATGTTTTCAAGAGCTCAGTATTGAGATACTAGGTTAGTAATCTTATTTTTCTTGAGATGGAGAGGCTACCCTAAGAATTCTTCATTAACCTTTTTCACTTCGATGGTATCATAGCTTGGCTAGGGGGTGGTGTCCATAGAGGAACCTACGATTGGGTGGAAAATCACTCTGCCTCAATTAGTTGGTTGGTCTGCAATATTCAATTAGATAAGTCTTCTAGCTCTGTTATGGAATTTTTTTATATATATGGTTGATGGATAAATAAACAAGTGTTTATGTTTCTATTTAAGGTTCTTTATTGTTCATGTGAGATTAAAGAATTGTTCCTTCAATGGTTGTGATCTGATGACTTGCTCTAGCTTTTGTTGTTGTTTCTTGTCTGATGCAGTTCCAGATGGTTTTAGAGAGCAGAGAGTTTGTTAGATTGAATATTTAGATGTTAAAGAAGGCTACAGGGGAAGGCCAAGAATATTAATTGAAATAATGAGGATTTTCACTTGATTGAGAGGTGGAAAAATGTGTTGTTAGTTCCCAACAATATACCAATGAAGTTGCTTGCATTTGGTTCATCCAGTGCAATATGAAACTATTGTGTGTTCAATTTACCAGCTAATGTTGTTGAGTTTAGGCATAAATTTTTGTCCTGTAAACAAATTTGTTTTCCTCTGCCAGTTTATTAATGCTTCTAGCTCTCCTACATAGTGTTTTGATGTGGTCTCTCTTTCTTGTACACTACACAGAAAAAGGGGTAAGTCCAGGTCACAGAGAATTGCATTCCAATTGTTAACTTCTTTGTGTTTTTCCTCTTACATATTGCATGGATTTATCCATCATACAAAATATAATGGAAGAAATATATTCATGGTTTTTCCATTTTTATATACTTTAGCTACCAAGATCAGTTTGTCCCCATTCACTCTAGATAAGTTTCTTCAGGCTTTCCAAGATCATGCTTCAAAGCTACTTGGGAAAATTCATATCACTCTTCTGAAACTTCTTCTGGTGGATGATAAAACTGGACACATGTTGTGGCATTTATAAAACTCTCATCCCTGAGAATGTGGACATGAGTGTTGATTGCTAGGACACTCTTGCAGGCCGTAGGCTTCAACATGGGTTTAAATCATTGTGTTCCTCAACCATTGTAGTGGACAAATCCTTAGAGAAATCTTTCGTGATTTCGTTACCGGAGACGGTAAGGTCTAGCCACCCTAAGAGAGCCAAAAATATGGCTATGTTGCCATCTAAGGGAATCACTAGTTTTCAAAAGGAAACTGAGAGTCTCGTTATATCTTTCTTTGTCGAGATGGAAATCACACTAGAGACAATGAGTGCAATTAGGAAATTGAATACACTTGTTATCACTGAGGTGCAGTTCCTTGGAATACCAACTATATTTGCAGGAAAGATAAGTGTTTTTCCTTTGCACATTGGCTCCAATAGGACTCTTGCTTACATGTTTCCTTTGGCTCAACATATTAATCCCATTAGCGGTCAATTTTCATCGCAACAATTACCACAAATAGTCAATCATGTGGGTACTCAAATGGATGTTCCCATTGGGATCTGTTGTCGTCCTAATACACACCTACAAGCGTAGAGAAGTCTCCAACCCACTTGGTGTGTCCTTGGAGGCACAAGCCTAAGTCTAGACCCACTATCACCTCGATCTAAACTCCTTCCGTTTAGGCTCACTCCAAGGAAGCCAAGGGGGTTAGACCCTATTAAACTATGTGAAGGCTTTATTAAATTTCTAGGAGTTAATTGATTTATTAATTAGGGAGACCCAACCCAGTGACAAACAATCATGCAAATGCAGTCTTTCAATGAAAAGCAAACATTTTATTTCATAAAACAAAAGTTAGACCAATGCCTAAAGCTTATCCAATTCCAATTATTCCAATATACACAAAAGAAATATACTTCTATAAGGATGAAACAAATTTATGAGATATCTACACAATGAATACGAAAGATAATCTTACACTTAAAAAAATTATGCTCAAAAGAATAAAGAATACTTGAAATAAAGAGTACTTTGAAAATAGATATTCACATGAAAGGAAATTGTTGAAAATGAAATTGCTTGAAACAAAAGGAATAGAAAAGCTTGAAATGTAGATGTTGTGAAAAGTGTGTAGGTTGTTTTTAGTAGATTTCTAGATCTCTCTTTGACTTAGGGGCAATTAGATGTGAATGTTGCAAACCTAAGCCAAGTTACTACCCCAAGTCCTTATCCCTTCAACCAAGAGGAAGTGTTGGGTGCTCAACAAGGGAACAACAAGGTTCCCCCCCTAGCTCCAGATGCCAAATCCAAGATGCTTGGGCACTCAACAAGGAGGACACTTAGTGTCGTGAAAATGTACCCGGCTTCAACCCCTTCTAACCTCCCAAGTCACCATTTTTTAGTGATTTAAGCAATAATGGAAGTGAGTGCCTAATTAGACTAGCCACACAGTCCTTTGCCCTTTCTTATTACCCAGGATCTACAAAGTGGAAAGGGAAAGGAATACGGGGAAAATGGCAAGGTGAAAAGTTTGATTACTTTGAAAAAAAGAAATTCTAACTAGCCATCATGATATTGCAAGAGTGGCAAAGCCATTCACATGCAAGGTGCAGGCATAAACAAATTCAAGATACTTTACAATTTACAAAAGATGAAGATAAGAAAAGAATGCAAACCCAAGAGACTCTCTTGGATTGCTTACAATGCTTTAGAAAGGGAAAAAGGAGAATGGATCTTGCATTAATACTCTTGGATGATTCCTTGAGCTTTTTGTGGCCAAGATTGGGAAGCACCTCCCCTTAGACTGGCAAAAACCTGCATAAAACAACAAGATATGTTTGTTGAAAATTGCTAAAAATCACTTAAAATGAGTTAGTAATTGTTAGTATCCAAAACAGAAATTTTTATACTAAAAATATGAATTTAGAACTTGATTAGATTGCAAGATTTAGAAGAGAAATAAGTGCAGAAAATATATAAAAGAGTGTTGAAATTATATTAGAAGTTTTAGTGAAGAGAATTGAAGTTTTTAGAGTCCACTCTTCCAATCTTTGGTAACCTGCAAAGTTGTAAATACTTTCTACACAATGAGGCAAGAAAGTGAGTTCTTCAAAATGGTTCACAAAATACTTTCCAAACTCAAAGAAAAACGACTCACATAAACCTACAACAATACTAATATAGATTTATCCCCGACAAAATACTTTGCTTGGGGTTTTTCAAGTAAAACAATGTGAGCAACATGAATATAAATTGTAGAAATATTACATCACAAGAACACCAAGAATACTCCAATATAACACCAAGAGATCCTCCAAAGCTTCACTTCTATTATGGAAAATAATGGTTGCAATATGGCAGCAAGATTACAAGAGAGAAATGAGGAGAGAGCAAGAGAGAGTGAGGAGAAAATTGGGCAGCATGGAGTTGCTATGAGAATAGATGAAAAATTGAGAAGAGGGACCTTTCCTTTAAGGGAGGGAGAGAGAGGAGAGACGCCCTTTGCATGCATTACAAGTGCAACTCAAGGGGGTCCACTCAAGGGGGGTGCACCAAGAGCGAGAGGGGCTCACCACATGAGAGAGGGAAATTATGCTAGGGGGTGGGAACCCCCTTTCTCAAGTTACAACATCTCTCTATGGTCTAAGGGGGGTGCCCAAGGTGTGGGGCCCTCCCAACCTTAGTTTTTTTACATTTTCCAAATAATCAAGAAGAGGGGGACGCCCCTCTCACTAGGGAAACTCAACAAACATTTAGAACTTGGCTATGGGGGGTTCGTTCTCACTTTAGAACATTTTCATAACTTAGGAATGACTTTAAGAATTATTTCCAACTCTTTTTCCATGACTTTAGTCACTTTTACAAAATTTGGCATTTTTACCTGGCCAATTATTTGTTGGTTTTTGACTGACTTGGACTCCTCATGGACATTGACCTAGAAAAACTTGTCCAATTGAGATGAAACTTGGTCCAAGGGTGTAGGGCGGTCATAATCCATTTGATTTGAGCACTCATACCTCTATACAAAATCCCCAAGGACCAAAATTTTACATTTTACATCAAAAATAATTAAAAACAAATCAATTTRTGGGAAATTTTAATTATTAAAAAATCTTATCAAAACTTAATGGAATTCCGCACGACTCTAGGAGATGTCTAGCATGGTCATATACAACACTTTTTTCCCTTAGTTACCTATTGGRATCGATCATTACAATGCCTTTCACCACTTTGGAGGGAATTTGAGTGAAAAACTCAAGTAATTAAAATCGATGAAAAAACAAAATTAATTACCTAAGAAAAAAAACACTCAATGAAAGGAATTCCCTCATGATAAAGTCCTAGGCCACTAAATTACAAATTTTGACCCATGCTAACATGTTACATTACAGAAATTTTCCTACGCAGGGGAGCGAACATTCTGTGGAGAGAGAAAGAAGAAATGGAGGAAAAATTTCTTTGTTGAGCCATAGGTCTTCAAACTTGTCATACCACAATGTAAATATCTTCATGGTACATGACGTTGACACCTAGTTGAAATAGGTGGTCAACATCTAGCTCCACATGGGGACGTATGCTTGATCTTTAGGAAGGAGAGCATGCGAGAACCTTAGACTATGCAAGACAAAGTTCTCACTAATACCCAACATAAGTACATATGTGAAAAGAATAAATAATAATCAACAAATGAAATGACTATATAATGAACTATATACATAAATGAAAGAATAACAAAAATGAAAGAATCAAAGGAGAAAGGTTAGAGATACGTTACAAACGGTGCCTCTTTGGACACCAAGTGGCTCATCATTTGAAGAATAGCTTGAGTTGTTTCCCATTCCTTGGAATATCCATGGGCTCACCATCCAAATGGAAGAGGTAGAAGGAATTAGGACCTGCTATTTCTCGGATCATATATGGACCCAACCATAAACTATCAAACTTCCCATGCTTTCCTAGTTTTTCTTTTCCTTTATCCCATAAAAACATTGTATCCCCAACTCTCAAATCCCTCTGTCTTGCTGATTTATCAAATTCCCTTTTAATATTTTCTTGATTTTTGCAACTCTGATCATAAGTCTTTCTTTTGTTTTCATCCAACTCAATCATCTGATTAATCTTGTTCTAAACTGTGTCTTTTTTTGAATTGAAATCCTAAAGTAAACCATATGTTGGAAGTTTATGGTGTATTGGAAATTTAACATCCAAACCATACACTAATTCAAATGGACTTTTCTCTATTGAAGCCTTCTTTGTTATTCTATCTGCCCATAATGCATATTTGATTATACTATACCATGACCTTTTGTTTTCCCCAACAACTTTCTTAACTATGGTCATTAGATTTTTATTACTTGACTCTGCTTGACCATTTCCTTGAGGAGATTAATCTGATGCATGAGATAAGATAATGCCATATCTGAAACATAAAGAGGGCATTCCTGCTGAGCAAAAGGATTTTGTATTCTTTGTTACTATCTTTGAAGGCACTCCAAATCTACTTATTATCATGTCTTCAAGGAAATCCATAACAACATTTTCAGTTGTTGACTTAGTAGGGATGGCTTCAACCCACTTAGTGAAGTAATATGTAGTTGTTAAGATCCATGAATAGTCATTACTTGAATTATCTTTAAATTTTCCTATGAAGTCCAAACCCCACTGTTGAAAAGGAGCTTCAACCACTATTGGCTACAAAAGGAGGGAATCTAACTTTTGCTTTCTAGTGAAAAGATGAAAAGACTCGCATTTTCTTACAAGTTTATGGACATCTAAAAAAATGGTGGGCCAAAAATACCCATCTCTAAGGATTTTATGAGTTGTTTTAGTTGCATAGTGGCCACCACAAAATCCAACATGAAATTCATCCACTAGTTTATTGGCTTCAATTTCATCAACACATCTAAGGATTATTCCATCAGGATTTCTCCATCCTAGTCTATCTTTAGTGATGACATACTTGGATGACTTTAACTTAAGGATATTTTCTTATGACCCACGAGATGGCTTGGACATGTAAGGTTTTTGAGATAGAAAATTATATCTACATATCATTCAACCTGTTCAAGCCTTAAGATATTTGGGGAGTATTCTGAATCATCATTTTGACAAATCATACCCAAAGCCCTTTCATTCCCTTCAGTCAACATTTTAGCTAAACCTTGCCCCTTGATTAATTTTGTAGGTTTGATTTCTAAGTCATATTCTTGATTTTGGCAATCCATCTTCCCCTTGTACCTAATCCTTCTAACTGGAGAAATATATCTTTAACTGTTGAATTAGGAACATACCTAATTACTTTGGAGTATCCAATGAAGACTATGAAATGTTTTAGGGACTTAACCAAAGCATATGCTTGTTTCTCAACCATGGGGTATTTTAATTATGCATTTTGCAAGGCCTTACTCATGTAAGCAATGGGTTGTTCTTGTCCTTGGTCGTTTTTCTAAAAGAAAAAACCATCAATGGTGTCTTTGGAGACAAAGGAAAAAATTTGAAAGTCCATAGAATAATCCAGACTTATTAGGATGGGAGCTTCATATATGACAATTTTGATTTCTTTGAAGGCTTTCTTTCTTTGATCATTCCATTCAAATTTAACATATTTCTTAAGCAACTTATAGATTGGCTTGACTATTTCTGCATAATTAGCAATGAATCTATGAACAAAATTGGTTTGGCCTAGGAAGGATTTGAGAGTTTTCTTTGATATAGGCAAAATAACCTTTTCAATTGCTTCAACTCTTTCTGGATCTATCTTAACCCCATCTTTGGAAATTATGTGGCCCAAAAGTTTTCCTTATGTTACCCCAAAAACTGATTTAGCCGAATTTAAAGAAATCCCAAATTCCCTGCATCTTTCAAAAACTTGTTTTAAATGACTAATGTGACTCTTTCCATCCTTTGAAAACATTGTTAAGTCATCCTGATAGATTTCAAGGATCTTTCCAATCATTCCTCTAAAGGCATAATCCATAGCTCTTTGAAATGTAGCTCTAACAATAGACAAGCCAAAAGACATTCTTAGACATTAGGTACCCCATGGAGTAGTGAATGTAATTTTATGCCTATCCTCTTATTTGACCCTGATTTGATTATAACTTGAAAACCCATGAAGCATTGAAATCATTCCAGAACCTATTACCCTTTGCAATAATGTTTCCAACTTGGGGAGAGGATAGTTATCCTTTGTGCACACAATGTTCAAGTTTATGAAATACTCACATAACTTGATTGAACCATTATTTTTCCTAGCCACAACCAAATTTGAACACCATGAAGAATGTCTTGTTTGGGCTATTATTCTGGTGGCTAGCATTTTTTGCAACTCCTTTTGGACGAAAGGAGCTAACTTGGGGTTAATTTGTCTCAACTTTTGTCTAAAGAGCTTAGTTGCCTCCTTTAAAGGAATGGTGTGTTGAATTACATCCTCCCTATAGACCTTGAGCTCATCATAGGTGAAAGACAAAACGTCCCTATACTCTCTTAGTAATTTTATTATTTCTTTCCTTTCCTCTTTAGGTGTGTTTTTCCCAACCTTCACCATTCTAGGCTCTTCATTAGTTCCAATGTTGACTTCAATATGATCACCTGGTTTTATACATGTTTCCTCCTTTGGTTTGTGACCATCTTTCCTGTCAAATAGTTGTTCTTGTGCAACAAAGCCTCTAGGGGCTGGGTTAATTTTATGATCATTTATGTATAATTACATCCTTCTTCTTTTTCACTAATGTGGAACTTAGAAAATCCTTGCATGTTATTTAAGAACTTAATGAATTTCTTATCATCATCAAATATTTGCCAGTGATCCACATTATCTGGAACTGAAGGCCCAAATATGACTTATATTGTAGTGTTTCCTTTAATTAATCCTTGGGAGAGTTGAAGAGTAGAATCATCCATAAGAAGCTTATTTACTTTAAACTTCTAAGAATAGCAATAAGGTCTAAGGCATCAAAACTTTCCATGGTGTCCCATATTGCATTCCTATATCTTCTTAGCCTTTCAAATTTGCATGCAAATTTATTCTTAAGTTGTTGGAGGACCAAATCTGAATCCCCTTTTATGTTCAAACATTTGACACCCATGTCCTTTCAAAGTTCTACACCAAGCCACAAAGCTTCATATTCAGCCCCATTATTAGTAGCATCAAATTCCAATCTATATGCAAATTTAAATTATTAACCAGATGGAGACTCAATGACTATGCTATCACCTTTCCCATATCTAGAAAATGAACCATCAAAATGCATGTTCCATACTTCACTAACTCTTTCCTCTTTAGCTTCTTCTTCTATGGGCCCTAAAGAGTTAGCCAAAATGGCATAATTTCCAAAGTCATCTTCTTTATACTTTAATTCATTTATGGGATTCCTTGAGTCTTCCACATGATACCTTCTTTCCAATTCTTTGTTTAACTTAAACATGGCCCCATCTGGAGTGGGAATGGTGGCATAAGTTAAATCCATTTGTATATTACCTCTCAAATCTGCAGTTGTTTTTCTTGAAAGCAACATACCCCAAGCATCTAGTACGTCGATCACTACTATGTCCATTTCTATTAGAATGTCAGAGAAGGAAGC
Source organism: Picea mariana (assembly GCA_032191745.1). Classification (NCBI taxonomy): domain Eukaryota; kingdom Viridiplantae; phylum Streptophyta; class Pinopsida; order Pinales; family Pinaceae; genus Picea; species Picea mariana. The sequence goes on from JASDQU010438333.1 coordinate 140,023, forward strand.
CAAATGTACTTGTAAGCTTTTAATCAAACCATGCACCTTAATCATTTTACTATCCATGGCACAAATTTTTATGGTAAGGCCTTGAAATACTTAAATTTAAGTGTTCCATTACTTTCTTAGTCATAACATTTGAACTTGCTCTAGAATCATTCATGCAATTGTGAAGGAGATGGTTGTTCACCAGTAGAGAAAGAAAAAATGGTTAATTCTTTCCGTTTTCCCTATCCCAATTTTGCAAAATCACAGTTGCATTCTGGTAAGCCATAGTTGGTGTCTTGTCAATAGTGTTCTAAAAAGGATCTTCTATAGCTTTGAGTAGTTTCCCCTTTTTAGATGGAATCTTCATAATTGCTGCTACAGGGACCAACATTTTTGCATTATTCAACCATCCCCCTAAGTCAATATTTAATTTTGTATTTGTAGTAACAATTAATTTAAGAGGGGGAGGAGGTACCTTAGGAACACTTGCTTGAGGCTTATCTTGTTTTTTGGATCCATTTCTTTGGTAAGTAAAGCCTCTATATCTATCCATTTCTGATACTAACTTAGGAGTAGGCTTAAGACCAAATTTTTATGTTGCTTTGTCCACAACGTCATTCATTTAATTTACATTCCTACCATTCTCTGTTAATTCCATCCATTCATTCATGCCAACGTTATATTTCCGACCACACATGTTAACTTGTTCATTTTCTGACTTAGAGGACCCTTCTTCATCACAAATTTCAAGGAAGACTTGGCAAGTTGATTCTTCATGAAATTCCCCACAAGGCCTACAATATGGGGTAACTTGGTGATCAACCAAGTTAGTAGAATCAAAAGGATTTGGTGGCCTTTTCTCTTGAGGTGGAGGTCTCTTTGGCCACTTATCATTTGGCTTGTGATGGGTTCTATTAGATTGATCCCTCTCCATGGTTATCAACCTATTTTGCATGGCTTGTCATCTGATTAGCTCCTTTATGTGAGCTCCTTTAGCTCCCTTATTCAAAGTTGTCGAGGAGGTTATCTATCTCCATTTGTTTAATTAATTGGGTGAGCTCCTTTATGTCATCATTAGAAGACTCTTGATTTTCCACTTTCTTATTCTTCTCCTCATTGGGTTTGTAAGAAGTTCCCCTTGAGAAACCAAGCAGATTTGACTTCCTAGCATCTTGCATATTCTTATCTATCTTGATAGCATACTTTTGCGCATCCTTTAGATCTTGTGTCTCTTTATCCCTCAACTGATATTTGATGTCACCCTCAAAGGCTTCCATATAGTGAATTAAGATTGAGGAATCAAGAGGCCTAATAGTTTGAGGGAGGATTTTAAACTAGTCATTAAATCTCTTATTGAATTCTTCCATTGTTTCATTTTCCTTCTTCTGACTAGAGTTAAGGGAAGCCAATAAGTTACGGTCTTCCTTCTTATCACCCCATGTTTCATTGAATGATTTTGTGATTTCTGCTAAGTGATAAATTTGTTAGGATCATGTTCTAAGAACCATTTTGTTGCATCCCCTTCCAAAGAATACACAAAAAGAGTCATCTTCACATCTTCATAATTGTGACCATTACATAGTTTCATGACGCACAAGTTGAAATTCAGGATGTGAGTCTTGGCACTAACAACATTGTTTCCCTGAAAAGCAGGCAATTTCTCAATAGTTTTGTTAGGAATAGGATGAGGATAACCTTGAATATTGGAAAAATTACATGGCCCCAATGGATCACCCATAGTTGTTGTAGGATTATTATGTACAAACAAGAGATGTATATCAGAGATTGCTTCTTCTCCAAGACTTTAAGGAGCCTACGAGGAGCTAATTTGTTTATTCTCCTCCTATACACCCTTTCAGGTTTAGGAAGGGAATCAACCAACCCTTGTGGGTTGCTCCTAGTAGGATACCTCAAACAATAATTAAATGGAGTCGCCACTTGGAGATTAATCAATGTCAAATAACAAAACTCAAGTTATGATAAATTAAGGGAAAAGTTTATTACTTAGTTTTTAAAGAATTAATTAAATTTTTTCAATTAACCAAGGATAAGAGACTTATCCCAAGCAATGACACCAAAGATGTTGTCATCCTAATACACACCTACAAGCGTGGAGAAGTCTCCAACCCACTTGGTGTGTCCTTGGAGGCACAAACCTAAGTGTAGACCCATTGTCACCTCGATCTAGACTCATTTCGTCTAGGCTCACTCCTAGGGAAGTCAAGGGGGGTAGACCCTATTAAGCTATGTGAAGGTTTTATTAAAGTTCTAGGAGGTAATTGATTTATTGATTAGGGAGACCCAACTCGAGGACAAGCAGTCATGCAAATGTGGTATTTCAATGACAAGCAAACTTTTTGTTTCATAAATCAAAAGTTAGACCAGTGCCTAAAGATTATCCAATTCCAATTATTCCAATATACACAAAAGAAATATACTTCTACAAGAATGAAGCAAATTTATGAGATATCTACACAATGAATATGAAAAATAACCTTACACTTAAAACAATTGTGCTCAAAAGAATAAAGAATGCTTTGAAAATAAATATTCACATGAAAGGAAATTGCTGAAAATGAAATTGCTTGAAAGTAAATTGCTTGAAACAAAAGGAATAGCAAAGCTTGAAATGTAGATGTTGTGAAAAGTGTGTAGGTTGCTTTTAATATATATTTAGATCTCTCTTTGAATTAGGGGCAATTAGATGTGAATGTTGCAAAACTAAGCTATGTTACTACCCCAAGTCCTTATCCCTTCAACCAAGACGAAGTGATGGGTGTTCAACAAGGGAACAACAAGGTTCCCCCTAGCTCCACAGGTTAAATCCCAGATTCTTGGGTGCTCAACAAGGAGGACACTTAGTGTTGTGAAACCGTCATCGACTTCAACCCCTTCTAGTCTCCCAAGTCACCATTTTTTAGTGGTTTAAGCAATAATGGAAGTGAGTGCCTAATTGGACTAGCCACATTGTCCTTTTCCCTTTCCTATTACCCAATATCCACAAAGTGTCAAGGGGAGGGAATACAAGGAAAATGGCGTGGCAAAAAGTTTGATTACTTTGCAAAAAAAAAAATTAACTAGCCATCACGATATTGCAAGAGTGGCAAAGCCATTCACATGCAAGGTGTGGGAACAAATTAAAAATGAAATAACTTGAAATAAATGGAATAAACAAACTAGCCACACAACTTTGTCTTAAGGAAAAAGATGGGAAACATAAAATAACTTTGCAAACCTCACAACTGTGGCACAATGAAGAGGGAAATCCTGTTGATTTTGTGCCAAGGTGGGTAAAATAATTTGAAATAAAATAAAACAAATTAATACTAGCCACTCAACCTTCTCTTTTTGGGAGAAGTGGGGCAAACAAATTAAGCAAAATCAGAAAACAAAGTTCTAAACTAGCGAACATGATTTTGCAAGGGTGGCAAAGCCATTCATATGCAAGGTGTGGGCATAAACAAATTCAAGATACTTTACAATTTACAAAAGATGAAGATAAGAAAATAATGCAATCCCAAGAGACTCTCTTGGGATGCTTACAATGCTTTAAAAAGAGAACAAGGTGAAGAGATCTTGCACCACTACTCTTGGATGATTCCTTGAGCTTTTTGTGGCAAGATTGGGCGACACCTTCCCTTAGACTGGTGAAAACCTGCATAAAATAGCAAGATATGTTTGTTGGAAATTGCTAAAAATCACTTAAAACGAGTTAGTAATTATTAGTATCCAAAACATAAATTTTTATTCTAAAAATCTGAACTTAGAACTTGATTAGATTGCAATATTTAGAAGAGAAATAAGTGCAGAAAATATATAAAAGAGTGTTGAAATTACATCAGAAATTTTAATGAAGAGAATTGAAGCTTTTGGAATCCACTCTTCCAAGCTTTGGTAACCTACAAAGTTGTAAATATTTGCTACACAATGAGGCAAGAAAGTGAGTTCTTCAAAATGTTTCACAAAATACTTTGCAAACTTAAAGAAAAGAAACTCACATAAACCCACAGCAATACTACTATAGATTTATCCCCAACAAAATACTTTGCTTGGGGTTTTCCAAGTAAAACAATGTGAGCAAGATTAACATAAATTGTAGAAATATTACCTCACAAGAACACCAAACAAGAACACCAAGAATGCTCCAATAGATAACCACAAGAACACCAAGAGATCATCCAAAGTTTCACTTCTATTATTGAAAAGAATGGTTGCAATATGGCAGCAAGATTACAAGAGATAAATGGGGAGAGAGAAAGAGAGAGTGAAGAGAAAATTGGGTAGCATGGCGTTTCTATGAGAATAGATGCAAAAATTAGGAGAGGGGCCTTTCCTTTAAGGGAGGGAGAGAGAAGAGACCCCCTTTGCATGCATTACAAGTGGCACTCATGCAAAAGAGGGGGTCCACTCAAGGGGAGCGCACCAAAAGGGAGAGGGGTGCACCACATGAGAGAGGGAAAGTTTGATGGGGGGTGGGAACCCCCTTTCTCAAGTTACAACATCTCTCTATGGCCTAAGGGGGCGCCCAAGGTGTGGGGCCCACCCAACCTTAACTTTTTTACATTTGCCAAATAATCAAGAAGAGGGGGGCGCCCCTCTCAGTAGGGAAACTCAACAAATGTTTAGAACCTGGCTATGGGGGGTCCTTTCTCACTTTAGAACCTTTTCCTAACTTAGGAGTGACTTTAGGAATCATTTCCCCCTCTCTTTCCATGACTTTATCCACTTTTACAAAATTTGACATTTTTACCTTGGCCAATTATTTGCTAGTTTTTTACTGACTTGGACTCCTCATGGACATTGACCTAGAAAAACTTGTCCAATTGAGTTGAAACTTGGTCCAAGGGTGTAGGGGGTCATAATCCATTTGATTTGAGCACTCATACCCCTATACAAAATCCCCAAGGACCAAATTTTTACATTTTACATCAAAAATAATTAAAAAATTTCAATTTATGGGAAATTTTAATTATTAAAAAATCCTATCAAAACTTAACGGAATTCCGAAAGACTTTAGGATATGTCTAGCATAGTCATATACAACACTTTCATACCTTAGTTGCCTACTGGGCTCAATCATTAGAACATTTTTCACCACTTTGGAGGAAATTTGAGTGAAAAACTAAAGTAATTAAATTCGCTAAAAAAACAAAATTAATTACCTAAGGAAAAAAACACTCAAATAAAGGACTTCCCTAATGATAAAGTCTTAGGCCACTAAATTACAAAATTTTACCCATGCTAACAGGTTACATTACAAAAATGTTCCCACACAGGGGAGCGAACATTCCGTTGAGAGAGAAAGAAGTTCTAGGGGCAGAATTGCCCTGTTGAGCCATAGGTCTTCAAACTTGTCATACCACATGGTACATGGCATTGACAGCTAGTAGAAATAGATGGTCAACATGACCAAGCTACTAGGTGAGATTTCTAGTACATAGTTTGTGTCCCGGATGATGAATCATTATATTCCTATCCATATCAATAGGGTCGTGAAGATTACTCATCCAAAGACTCGTGAAGAGTTGAGGTTTGATTCCAATGGTAAGAAATTTAAGTCTTACATGGGTAATGGTACCACAACTTCTCTTTCAGTATCTATCTCCTTTCCAGGAAGAATAGTAACTAACGTTTCTACTGTATCACGTCCTTCAGGTGTTTCACACACCATGAACTTTTATCCTTTACAAACATGATCATATGGTCATCCTTCATCTACATTTTATCAACCTCCAAAAAAATTCATTTCCACCCCAAAGATGCAATTTTGTTCATCAATCGCAAGAGCAAATTGATTCCATTGGGATGGATGCATAGCCCATTGTTCCCAAGATTCGAACTTTTGGTGCTTCTAGTATTGAGATTTCAAGGCCTATTGTTGATAATGGTGTTGCAGTGCCTATTTCCCTGACAATGGATCATGGCATAACACAAACTCATCTTAAATCACCTTCAAAAAAGGATGTGTATGCTACTTCATCCTCTACTCAGACTCAAGGTACTCTTTTTCTAAGCAGTTCAACTGGCATGCCCCAAAGTGGACCACTGGATTCATCAAAATATATTTTCAATCCATATGAAAGTGTTTCTTTGGAAGTTCAGAATGTTGAACCTTTGGTTTCATCATCATCTGTAGAAAACAAAACAAGTTATCATCTCAGAGCCATGGCGTAGCAAAATCTGTGGTGATCTCAGCTACTAATAACATCAAATACCCAATGACATGCACAAATGTTTCTACACAGTTGATGCCAGTTGTTGATATGGTTTCATCATGTGCCCCTATTTCTACTGCAAAACTAGGATAAAAAACCTTTGTCCATGAAAATCCCAAAGGTAATTTTGTTAAAGCATCAGGTCTAACAATAAGGGAGCATTTAAAAAATAATAATAATCAATGAAAGGCAGTTGCTACATCAAAATACGACGACTCAAAGGAAGCTTCAGTCTCTTCTTTTGATTTGACCAGAAAGGTCAGCGAGAAGAGTTTAAAATTACCTCAAGAACCTGATTCTATTTCTACTATCTCTTTCTCAAGTCTTGTTGTAAATTCCTTAGTTGTTGATGAAATGTCATCAACTTTACATGAATCAAGGAGCTCAACAAATGATGTGAACTCATTAAATGTGGGGACCTCAACATTTCTAACATAAAGGATTATTGAGCCCTCGAGACCTGTGTATGAGTTTGTAGGAGATAGTTGTGAAATATGTGGAATATGTAAATCCTATGGACTATGTAAGGTCTGTGAACATTGATCAGGTCACTGAAACTTTTATTAAATTAGAATTAAGTGGCTCAGTACCCAAGTCAAGCAAATGTTGAATCAGATGTGATTGTAGATTTCAAGATACAAAGCATGACTGAAATACCAACAGGGATTTTTCTCTGAACACCCTAGATGCTGGCAACAATGTTCCTGTAATCAAAAGTCGGAATGTTCATCAGTATGAAAATAAAACCAAGGGTATTTATTGTTAAATAAAATGTAACCTCAACAGTCTGACTGTACACTGCCAGTTGTACTGGACAACAGTACTTTCTATTCTTGATTTGCTTGAGCCTATTTAGCTCAGCTATTTCCCATTGCATTGTAATCTCTTTAGTTCTTCATATATTCTAATATATTGTTTTCTGTTCTATTCTTTCTCTCTGCATTTCTTGCTTCACAATTTATCATGGTATCAGAGCTACAGCAGTAAGCCTCTTCACACAGGCTGGAGAGCAACATGATCCTCACAGCGCAGAGCTTCACGAATCTCGAGAAGCATTTGACACAGACTTTTCACAAGGCTTGGAGAGTTGTCCGTCATACTCTCAAAAGATTCACAAAGGAAACTTCCACGAGGAAGCTATCCGCTCATACGCTCAAAAATCAATGTAAGAAGCTCACGCGAGGTCGCAGAGCATACTACGCTCGAAAGTTTCAAGGAGAAGAAACACGAGAAGGAAGCAGAGACTGAGAAGAAACAGTAAAGATTCTTGTAATCTTTTCAAGAATCATCAAGATTCACGAAGAAGAGCTGCAGGCCGGAAGCACATTTAAAGAACCCAAAGAATCCGTTCAAAATCGTTAAAGATTACTGCAGAAGGCAGAATCGTTTAAAGTTTTTTGAAATTCGCTCAAATCTGTCAAAGATTGTAGTAGAGAACGAAGAACTCATGAAATTCTTTCAAATCTTTGAAAGATTCGCGAATCTTTCTTCCACAGGAGCAAAGAACGCATCTCATGTGCAAAGAACAGCCACTGAGGCCGTAAGATTCGTCCTGCGAACGGATCCAAAGCAGGAAACCAGTTCAGAAGGGACAAAGAGAGCGCGAAAAAAGCGAAAGTGTTTCAACTGTTGGATCTTGTGTAGAGGACCGACAGCTGTTGGATCGGCGAGAAAGTGCACGAGGTTTAGTCCTCTGAAGTGCACAGGAGAAATTTTTGACTTGTGAAGTCCCGACATCATCTGGACCGTCCATCAAGAGACAAGTGGCGAGATCTCGGCATTTCGCTGACTCGCAAGGTGTAAAGGTCAGAAGATTGCCGTGAGAATTCATGAATCGCGAAATCACGAGTCATTCTGGACCGTTGGATCAAGAAAGATCGTGAGTCATCGATCTTATCCCATCGCAAAATCGGGAATCGGGAGTTGGACGCGCAAAGGTGATTGCACTCCAAAAACTCTGATACGCGATATCGCAAAATCCCGAGAGGACTTGTGAGCCATCCATCTCAGAGGACAGGTGGCAACAGATCCAAGTGTTGTCAAATCAACATATCGGAGTTCGCAGTTTTGAAAGACCGTCGCAACAAGAGTTCTAAACTCGCGAAATCATGATTCACGAAATAGCGATAAGATCTCAGTCGTCCATTTGTTCGGACATGTGGCGAACATCGAGGAAACCGTCGGCGTTTCGGCAATCGCGGTTTCAATTTGTCAGAGAAATTTGAAGTCGCAAGTCGCGAACTCGCGAAACGACAAGGATCGTCCATCTTGAGGGGACGTTTGGCGTCAATCCAAGGACACAGGAAAAGTCCCGAAAAGGAAAGGGCCATCGGCACATCGAGATTCGACGTTTCACGAATCCTAAGGACAAGAAACACGAGCATTTCGAAACTGCGAAGTCCAAAATCCCGACAGGAGGAAAGCTCCGTTTTGGGGTCCAGCTGACGTCATCTCGTCAAAACGAGGGATCGGGAATCTCCACGGTGAAAACCTCGAAGCAGCCTTGAGCCGTCCATCTATTGGGACACGTGGCCGAAATCAAGGCCTTCGAAAAAATACCGATAGGAGAGTGCATCGGCATTACGGGATTTGAAAAATCGTGAATCTTGAAGACGAGACGTCCGGAGCAGTTGAAGTCTTGAAATCGCGAGAAGTGATCAGGACCGTCCATCATAGGAGGACGCGTGGAGGAGATCAAAGCATTCGGGAAATCTCCCGAAGGAAAAAGTCTCCTATCGAGAAATCGGTAAATCGGAGATCGGGGAATTGAGGAGTCAGAAGAGCTCGTCATCAGGGTTCACGAAGTCCTGATTCGCGAGATCCCGATAAGATCTGAACCGTCGGATCACAGGAAGATCTCGATCGTTGAATTGTCCAAAGGCAAATCTCGGCATTTCGGCAAATTGACAGACAAAGAACCAGAAAAGCCCGTAGCGCTTTAACACAAGGTGCATGGTCACATTGCACCATGACAAAGGCCAATTCAAGGACGATAAGCTCTCATCGGCAATCGGCATTTCGGTGATCGAAGGTAAATATGAAATTTCCCTCTATTTTTTCTGAGATTTTTTTTTCAACAAAAAAATAAATATGTCGTCTAGCAATTTAGGACCAACTCAGGGTCCGATTCTTCTAGGAAAGAATTACGAGTTTTGGTCTCTTCGGATGAGATCCTTCTTGCAAGCACAAGAGTGCTGGGAGCCAGTGGATCTTGGATATGTGGAACCAGATCCAGCCACCCTTTCTGCCATGAAAAATCCGCAGAGAATTGCTCAGGCAACACTGAGGAACAAAGAAAATAAAGCGAAATTCTGGATTAAAAATTTTGTGGATGATTCGATTTTCTCAAAAATCACAGGCGTTGGTACTTCAAAATAGGCCTGGGACATCCTTAAATCTTCCTAACAAGGAAATGACAGGGTCAAAATAGTTAAACTGCAGACCTTGAGGACATAATTCGAGACTCTAAGGATGACAGAGTCCGAAAATGTGGATTAGTTCATGACCAAAGTCATGGGCATCGTGAACCAGATCAAATTGACTGGTGAAACCATCACTGATCAACGCATTGTTGAGAAAATCCTCAAAATTTTACCAAAGAAATTCAAAATGGTTGTAACAACAATCCTTGAATCCAAGGATCTATCAAGATTTTCAACAGGTGAATTAATTGGTTCTCTGGTGACAAATGAGACCAAACTGCATCTCATAGATGAGTCAATCTCCAATGCTTTCAAAACTCAATTCTCCTTCAGCAGAGGGAGAGGCAGAGGAAGAAGAAGAGGTCACCAAGGAAGAGGGAGCAATCAAAGTAACCCTCACTCCAGTGGAGGTAGTAGACAACATTATCCGAATCAAAATTTCCAAGGTCAAAGACAACAGCAACAAAATCAACATCAGAATTTCCAGCCTCAAAGAGGCAGAGGGAGAAGGTCAAATGACAAATCAAGCATACAATGCTATTACTGCAAAAAGTATGGGCACTATGAATCTGAATGTAGGAAGAAGCAAGAAGATCAACTCTCAGGCAGAGCACATGTGTCAAATCACACGGGAGAAAACTCAAGAGGTATGTTTCTTTCGTGCCATAAGATTGAACAACAACCTAAAGATCTCTGGTTGCTGGACAGTGGATGCAGCAATCACATGACAGGTAACAAAGATTTACTTTCATGCATTGATTCTTCAATCTCATCTGATATTACACTTGGAAACGATTACTTAGTCAAAGTTCAAGGAAAAGGAACTGTTCCTATTCTTACTAAACAGAATGTAAAGAAAGATATATACAATGTCTATCATGTACCAGATCTGAAACATAATTTGCTAAGTGTAGGACAGCTCATTGAACATGGCTATAAGGTACTTTTTGAGGGAGCATCTTGCAAGATATTTGACAAAATCCCAAGCAGAAAATTAATTTCTAAAATCCATATGACTCCAAATAGGATGTTTCCCCTTACCCTCAAAACTGCAAATCTAAGTCAACCATATGCACAAAGTGCATCTACCCTAAATGAAACTATGATTTAGCATACAAGATTTGGACATCTACCATTTTAGAGTCTAATTCTTCTACAGAAGAACTCCATGGTCAAAGGTATACCTATCTTTAAAGAGCAAATTCCCCCATGTGAGTCTTGCATACTTGGAAAACATAAGAGAACTAGTTTTCCGCAGTCTTCCAATCAAGCCAAACAACATCTTGAACTTGTTCACACTGACCTATGTGGACCAATGCAAATAGAGTCAATAGGTGGTATCTTTTACTTTCTAACGTTTATTGATGATTTCAGCAGAAAAATATGGATCTATTTTCTCAGACACAAGTCTGAAACTTTTGCAAAATTCAAAGAATTCAAAGCAAAAGACGAAAAACAGAGTAGCAAATACATCAAAGCACTCAGATCAGATGGAGGAGGAGAATACAACTCCAGAGAATTTGCAAATTTCTGCAAATCACAAGGCATTATCATGCGAACAACAACCAGATATACTCCAGAACAGAATGGAGTGGCTGAACGAAAAAATCAGACAATAATAAATATGGCAAGAACACTTCTCAAAGAGAAAAGTTTGTCAAATAGGTTTTGGGATGAAGCAGTAGCATGCTCAGTTTATCTCTTGAATAGATCACCAACCACAAGTCTAAAGATGAAAGTTCCCCAAGAAGCATGGAGTGGGACAAAGCTCAATGTAGCGCATCTAAGGACATTTGGATGCATAGCATACGCTCACA
>JASDQU010438333.1:160045-171606 GCA_032191745.1 Picea mariana
ACTGTGACATTGAGCTAGTGTAGTATTGTGATGTGCCAGCCTAGTGTTGTGATGAGGTATCATTTTTACTGATACATTTTGATGCAGATGATGATGGCATTCTTTCGAGAATGATGATGCTACCGATAAAGAAAACTTTCGATGACTCGTAAATATGCTAGCCAATGTTTCAAGATGATATTGGCGATACTGTCCTCCTGATGCCACTGATGATGCAGACCTCTCTCATCTGATGTTGTTGAAGAAGACCCTTCTTGTTAAGGGGGGGTGTTGAAATAATGTAACTGCGAAGAGTATTCTTATTATTATTGTTATTTTATTCATTGGATTAATCCCCATTGTGGATTAATCATGTCAGTAATTGTATTAGGACCAAATCCCCTTTTGCGGATTGGTCATCGGACAATTGTAATAGGCAGAATAAGAAGTCAGCCCCAACAGTTATTATTGAGACCCGGAATTAAATTAAAGGTGGGTTTACCCACCCAGAGTGAGAGGTCGGCCCTGCCAGTGAAACCCTTTCACACGTGCCAGTCTTGTATATATAGGAGGCTAGCGCCTCACTTTATCACACAACTCACTTGCTCATTTTCTTATGAGGCAAGCTGCAAGTACCAGTTGGAGAGAGGAAAAGAAGAGTGGCGCATCTTTTGGAGAGGACTATCTGTATTGGTTTGAGTTATCTCTTGAACATTGTATTGGCAATTTATGATAAGGAAGTTTTTGTTGGGTTTTCTTCCCCTAGAGGGTTTCCCAAGATAAATGTTGTGTCTCTTGTGGATGTGTATTTCTCAGTGATCTTGTTCTTATGATGTTCTTTTCTATTGAAATGCAAAGAACTATAATAATGGCATAAACATTAACAAGGACAATGAATGCAAAATAATAATTAAAGAGAATGAAAAGTATCTATGAGAATGATAAGAAATTGATTGTGGTAGGATGATAATTTTGAAAACATATTTCTCTTTAAATTCTATGGGAAATTGATATTGGTTGTTTTAAAATGATCTCAATTGCCTCCAATAAACAAGTATGCTAGCTAAACTGGATCTAAAAGATCCTAAACATGTTCTTGCAACTAGAATTGCTGATGATATTACCAGGTTGTACAAGTTATTGGAAAGACCTATATAAGTCCTTTAATTGCATTTTTTTTAACCATGGGAAATTAGTAACTCGTCAGAGTGATCTGGGCTAGGCCTAGGATCAAACAGATTGGCTTCCACTATAACCCAAGAGTATATCCAACAGCCCGCAAGCTAGATATACTAATAACTTATGACTTAAGCAAGGGTAGAGGTGTCTGAAGACACACCCGAGGGGGGTTCCCACTCCTAGGGGGGGTGTCTACCCTTCTAGCCTTGTCACAACGAGCCAAATGTCTCATCACAGACTAAACTTGGGTGGGGGCGTCTAATCAAAATTTAAAAGTACCAAACCAATATAAATATTAAGTACCCACAAATCTTCCTCATTTATGCCAAATAAGTCATAAATTAAATTAATGTAGACAATGCATGTACACTCCTCATGAAAAGCAATATTGTGTATTAATCTCTAGATGTAAAGAAGAGTTTAAACAAGATACCACTATAAACCCTCATTTGTTACCCTATTAATGTAATGGCATGTCATACAACTATCTTCTAGGCATTTAGAAGGTCTAGAAGCCTTTCTCAATTGGAAAGGTTGGAAACTAGTGGGATGGCCTATCAAACAACTCCTATGGTCTAGTAGAATTAAGATGGTCAACAAACAAATCTAAACACACAATTTTAAATAACTAAAAGTTTTTAGAGCAGTCAAATAAAATTTTTGTTGTTCCTTGTGCTTTCAAATATATGATTGAGTAAATGCTTTATCAAATAGTATATGTCAAACACAAGAATTCCAAAGAAAAAATACAAATAGTAGAAGCTCATTGTAGTAAACAACACATTGCTAATAAAACATATCACATTAGATAACATTTACACTTATTAATATTTGCGCAATTAATGTTCCAATGTTATGGCAACTTTTGCAAGGTCAATTTTGGTACCAATCTAATGCCATGTTCCTTGGGAGAGTACTGCACAGTATATATGTAGTTTGGATCAAGGAAGCAAAGAGAATATAAAGTCATATTTCCATAATATGCCTACTTTCCTCACATTACAAAGAGTTTTGGTTGGTTTATGTTTACACGCAAGAACTATAAAGTCATTACAATGGTAAAAATGAGTTAAGGTCGATTATTTTAAGGGTTATAAACTTTGATATTAAGGAATGTTGTAGACACTGTGGACTGCCAACCACAGTGGTTGAGTAGTAGGGAAATCAAACTTCATTATTATTGACACAAAACCCCGTGGTTTCCTAGTGGCATCGTTATTGTTATTCTTACCTGCATGTAAGAGGATCTTTGAGGCAGTAAAGAAAATATCTCATGTGCTTGAATAACATGATGAAAGGGTGGCGCCACATCTCAACACTGCCAATTATGGAGTGACAACATATTTAAGTGGCACTATCTATAAGAGAAAGGATCACTTATGGAAGGTTGGGATGGTCATAACTATTTTCATATAAAGGATATTTAGTAGGCATGCCGATCATTGATCATAACTCTAGGTCTGCATTAAAGATTGATTTTGCACACTGGCAATCTCTATAATGAATGTTGTTTTGTATTGTGGTTTCAAGTTGGGAAGACCACATTGTCTAAGTAGGAGACTTGAAAAATCTAAATATGAATATGATCCCTCTAGTTCCCATAAGATGGAAGGAAAAGAAGATACTCAAAAATTGTTTGAAAAAATGCACTAAGAGATAAGGGAGAGAAGTATAGAAGTAAAAATGGATACAAAGTACACATATAAACAATATTGGTACAATATAATCCAAGATCTTTCCAAATTGTGACAAGTTGTGTAAATTGTGTATTAGAAAATCCACCAACTAAACTTTTCATGGTGAAGAAACAAATGATATAGCTAATAAACTAAATTAATGGATTTGGTCTATCAAACATCATGCATTTTATTAGTTTCTCACTTCTAACGTCATGCATTTTATTAGTTTCTCAACTAGAGTTTAATAGAACTAACATGACCAATCAACCAAATTGAACACAAATTTTAAAACCAAGAATTTTTAATATATTCCAATGAAAAATTACATTCCTCCAATCATAAGTGATCCACTTAGAAAAAGTCTCATTAGCTACAAAGTATATGATCGAGGAAATACGCCAAACACAAGAGTGCCAAAGCGGCCACCAAAACCCGCCATTCAGTTATATTTAGCAGTTTTATATTTTTGAGGGTTAATAGTAACAAGAGGGAGTGGTTAGAGTTTGGAGGATTAATAATTACCGGATTGACGTGTTAGTAGTTAGTGGTTATTTGATGTAACGGCCAGGTTCATTATTCTGGGAAGATGTCTTCTCTGCATACGTCATACTGTTGTCCACGTAAGCCGTATAAGGCCATTAACTGGGATTTTATTTTGAAGATCTGAACGGAACGGGTTACAGAAGGCAATCCGGTTACAGAAAAAACTTCTAAGGAAAGGAGGCTGAGGCCGAGAGAGGGGAGCGGGAACAGGCCGGGAGAGGCAGAGGCCGGTTACAGTAACCTTGCCTAGCTTTAAGAAATTATAGTTGTTGATATGCAAGTGGTAACAGCAACCTTGCCTAGCGTTAAGAATTTATAGTTGCTGATATGCAAGTGCTATGAAGACTTCAAAGAAGGTGTGCGATACGATTGTTTCTAACATTTGGTGAAGAGGAGACTCTTTGGCAGCCTGGGATCGAATCTCACGGTGTATATACTTAAACATTTGGTGAAGAGGAGACTCTTTGGCAGCCTGGGATCGAATCTCACGGTGTATATACTATAAAATGGACGAAGAGAAGGCCGGTAAAGAAATGGAAAGAGGGTTATCAGAAGAGAAGGGCGGTAAAGAGATGGAAAGAGGGTTATCAGGAAACTTGTTGATTGAAAGAGGTCGGCGGCTCTTAATCGCTCATTCGTTCCTCTATTAAAGGAGACCGTATATAAATATTACTACTTGTACCTATCTGTCGACTTCATTTCTAAGTTTTCCATTTACTCAAATAAACAACCCTAGGTTTCAGTCGACAACATGGAAATACTCTAAACACATTTGATTCCATTTCACTCATAGGTTTCCAAGAAGAAGACGAGATATAATTAATTCGAAAATGCTGAACACATTTTTCTGTCTGTATAATCTAATTAATACGAAAATGCTAAAGACATTTTTTTGTGTGTATAATCTAGCTAGTACCAAATATTTGTTAATCAGTAATTAAAAAAATCCACCTATGAATGAATTTGTTTAAAATGTTGCTTACCTTTTATCAGCGTTTGTATTTAAAACCAATCTTCTTCGGCTACAACAATCCTCTGCTACAGCGGCACCTCCCTCTCAACATCAACCAAACCAATATTTACCAATTATTATTTTATGGACATAACAATTAATTGAACCTAATATTGAAAATAACATGAAATAAAGAGAAACTATAGCTAGAATCTTTTAGCATAACTTGAAAAAAAAGGAATGACATGTTTAGCAGAGATGACTTTCACCTGAAGGCTGAGTGGAATCGTTTGGTCCATTGCTCCATTGCCAGAGTGGAATCGTTTGCTCCATTGCCAGATCTTTAATCAATAGTAACAACAGTAACAGGACAAACACTCGAAAATATTGCGAACCCAGAAAAAAAAATTCATAAATGCCGAACAGAAATCCCATCCCATTCCCATCCCAAAGAAATATTAAAACAAGTGAAAATTCAGAAACAAAAAAATAGTGAAAGTTCAGAAATAAAAGTACCAAAAGCAAAATGCCCTAAAAAACACACACATTAATCGTTAGAAAAAGAAAGGGAAATTATAAGTTCCGCATGTTATTCAGCCAGAAAACAAAACAAAACAAAAGGCAATGGTCTGGAGAATCAAATCTGGCGTTGCACTTCATATCTCATGAAGAATGAACGTTCAACATCCGAAGTTGGCACCACTGCTTCGCTAATCCTCCAAAGCCACCTCCATGTCCGCAATGAAATCAAATGAAATGAAGTTAGTTGTGTTTAAATAGATATCCATCCAACGGCTACATTTAAAATATTCTGAACCGTTAATGCAAACCTAAGAAACTAACCTTAATTTTGGCATTGATCAATGGAGAGATGCAGATGATATATCAGCCGTCCGTTTGTGCGTTTTAAATTTTGTGTACAAGTTCATCTAATCCGTCCAATCCAATGCTTTTTACTCCAATCCTATATCCGTCGTCTGTTTGTCTTTTTATCAGGTAAAAAAGCAAAAAAATCCTTATAATATAGTGATCTGCCAAAATAAACTCCAGCATTAATGAATTAAGTTAGATAGTGTAACCTTCCACCTTAACTATCTATTTCCGAGGGAAGAATAAAGTTTAACTAGTTATTATTTCATTGTTTCATAATGTTGCCGCAAAAAGCCATTTGAAAAAGCAAAGAGACTGTAATAATTAGCATTATAATATACCAATTGTTGTAAAATTGTTAAAAGTAACTCATAATTTTATGTTTTTTCCACAGGGAAAGGGTAAATCTACTAATTACGCCAAAGGCTATTTTAGGGTGCGGCACCCCTCGCAACTTGCTAACGAACCTTGTCGCCCAAAACCGTTTTCCAATCGGGTTTCAGAAACCGCTCTCCACTTTTCCCACTTTTTCTTTACCGGCTTTGGAATCGAGCACGAGCCGTAAAGCCTACTTGCAAAGCAACGATTGGTTCCAGTTCTAGTTTTATTCTTCCAGAATGCACTCGTCTGATTTTGGCTTTGTTTGGGAGCGGGGTAACACGGGGTACCTCTTTTTTCACTTCCGGTCAACTTCAACAGTGTAGATTCCAAGCTCAGACTATGCGTACGGAATTTCTCTTGATATTTCATCTCTGATTGATCTGGGTTTAAAATAGATTTAGAACGATTTAATTTACGGAATTTCTCTTGATATTTCATCTCTGATTGATCTGGGTTTAAAATAGATTTAGAACGATTTAATTTTTTCAAAGATTTTACAACATTTACATTTACATTATAATAAAAATATTATATTATATTCAAAATGGATATGTAATAAAAAATTATACTATATTTATATTTAAAATGGATTTTTATTTGATAAGTGCAAATATTTATAAAAAAAAATTAAAAACTTCTAAAAGGATAATAACTTAATTTCGATTGAAAAATCTTGCCATAATTATTAATTTAATTTTTTTTAATTATATGAAATTGTAGTTATTCGTGAAATTTATATTAAAACTTTTTGGGGGCAACTTAATTAGTAAATGTCGTGATGAGGTTCCAGTTCAAAACTCCCTGCTTTACTTATATCAAACTGATTTACTTATATCAAACAAAAAGGACCTGTCAAATCATGTTATCTTGTAATTTTAGATGAAGTAGCTAGTTTCATACTACCATAAAAAAGATTGAGATATGTTTTTTTGGTAAGTAATTCTAAGAAAACAATTTATTCAAAATTCTTACTATTGGTCTCATTTGGGAAACCAGATTAGCAACAATGCATTAACTTGTGTGAAAGTTCGTGAAATATTTGTTTATCGAAATTAAAAGTCCAAACATAGTAAAGGTCTAAGACTATCTACTATACAAAAAACTAGCTCCTATTTTTTTCTTAGTTAGCAACTATGAGGTGGGATTGAGATAATGAAACCTCCTACACTGAACAACAAACTAATGAAACTAAAAAACATTAAAAACTAAATAATGGGTAGGCCATGAGCCAAAAAACACCTAAGGATGGGAGAAATCCAAGTTTTCCACGTCCATTCCCACCATTTGCTTCACCTTCATGTTCATTTTGTGGTCAAGGAGATTCATTTGTAATTGGACGTCGTCTAGCTGCAACCAAATTTCCTATTTGGCCTCATGTCATTCAGCAAGGACACAACCCATCAATAGATTTAGATGCCAATAGATGTCTATAGTTTTCAAATTTACTGAGAAACACGAGCTCGAGTATTGCTAGTGTTTGGTACCCATGAGCTAGTGGATTGGAGCACCTCCTCATCCAAGAAGAAAATGCTTCAGAACACATACGTCTGCCTCAGTGAGATCAATTTCAACTCTAATTTCGGGAGGGGTATGGGCTTGGTAAGCTTCATCATATTCTTCAACTGCAGAGACAAGTTTGAGAGCCAAAGCGACCCCTATTTCAGCGAGAGGAACTTCTCCTGGCTGGACAAGACTGAACACCTCTAGCCATTGCAGCAGAGGGACAAAGAAGGGAAAGTGGGGAGGGGTGAGAGGGACAAGCAAGAACGCGAGGATGGAAATGGGGGTGGAAACGTCTCAAAGAAGAGAAGGAGGGAAGAAGGGTGGCGAGACCACTTCCAAGAGATAGTCGAGATGATAAAACTATCCATCGTCCTAGACAAGAAGTGAAGGATACGGTCGAAATGATTGAGGGGAAGCGCAATAAGGGAGATGGGCATCGTCTAGCTGTAACCGAATTTCCTATTTGGCCTCATGTCATTCAGCAAGGACACAACCCATCAATAGATTTATATGCCAATAGATGTCTATAGTTTTCAAATTTACAAGAAACACGAGCTCGAGTATTGCCAGTGCCTGCTACCCATGAGCTAGTGGATTGGAGCACCTCCTCATCCAAGAAGAAAATGTTGCAGAACACAGATGTCTTCCTCAGTGAGATCAATTTCAACTCTAATTTCGGGAGGGGTATGGGCTTGGTAATCTTCATCATATTCTTCAGCTGCAGAGACAAGTTTGAGAGCCAAAGCGACCCCTATTTCGGCGAGAGGAACTTCTCCTGGCTGGACAAGACTGGACACCTCTAGCCATTGCAGCAGAGGGACAAAGAAGGGAAAGTGGGGAGGGGTGAGAGGGACAAGCAAGAACGCGAGGATGGAAATGGGGGTGGAAACGTCTCAAAGAAGAGAAGGAGGGAAGAAGGGTGGCGAGACCACTTCCAAGAGATAGTCGAGATGATAAAACTATCCATCGTCCTAGACAAGAAGTGAAGGATACGGTCGAAATGATTGAGGGGAAGCGCAATAAGGGAGATGGGCATCGTCTAGCTGTAACCGAATTTCCTATTTGGCCTCATGTCATTCAGCAAGGACACAACCCATCAATAGATTTATATGCCAATAGATGTCTATAGTTTTCAAATTTACAAGAAACACGAGCTCGAGTATTGCCAGTGCCTGCTACCCATGAGCTAGTGGATTGGAGCACCTCCTCATCCAAGAAGAAAATGTTGCAGAACACAGATGTCTTCCTCAGTGAGATCAATTTCAACTCTAATTTCGGGAGGGGTATGGGCTTGGTAATCTTCATCATATTCTTCAGCTGCAGAGACAAGTTTGAGAGCCAAAGCGACCCCTATTTCGGCGAGAGGAACTTCTCCTGGCTGGACAAGACTGGACACCTCTAGCCATTGCAGCAGAGGGACAAAGAAGGGAAAGTGGGGAGGGGTGAGAGGGACAAGCAAGAACGCGAGGATGGAAATGGGGGTGGAAACGTCTCAAAGAAGAGAAGGAGGGAAGAAGGGTGGCGAGACCACTTCCAAGAGATAGTCGAGATGATAAAACTATCCATCGTCCTAGACAAGAAGTGAAGGATACGGTCGAAATGATTTAGAGGAAGCGCAATAAGGGAGATGATGTTTGCAGGAGGAATCATAATGAGATGCAAGGTGGAAAGGAAAAACCAGGTCGGAGATAAGTACTGATGAAGCATCATCCATTTGGAGCAATGGTAGAAACGTTAAAGAGCCATGAGAAGGGCGATACGCACAAAGGAGGAAATGTTAAATCACATGAGGCCAAGTAATGGAGGTGGTTGAGAGGTGGCATGTGCCAAGTAGGTTGGAGTGATGAGTGGTGGCTTGCCTTGAATGGTTGCCTTATGTATTATACTCTCACCCTATATAGAAGATAATTTTCATACCACCTGACAGTTATCTTTTTCCCCTGGTCTTCCAAATGGCATCATGCAAGTTGGTAGGCTTAAAAACCTTGACCCAACCTCTCAAGGGTTCCATCAACCCTTATGTGAAGAGCATCATAAGTCTCGCTTGAGACACATCATGTACCATCACTACTAGCCTTTGGAACTCTTCTATGTAAACCTTCAGTGACCCTGTCTGTCTGAGCTGTGTGAGATCCCTAAAAGGTAGCTCTAGCTCCCCCTGGTCAAACCTGTCAATGAGCCTCTGTGTAAACTCTTTATAGAATGTAATATGATTGTGACCCAGTGTGGTCAACCCATGGTACCACCAATCATGAGCCTTGTCATCCAAGTACATTGTGGAAAATTTGATGGCATCCATCTCCCTCATGGGGTTAATCTGTAGGTAGGTATCCAACTTCTACACCCATGCTTGTGCAGTCACCTTAGTAGATCCATCAAAATAAGGAATTTCTATCTTTCCACCTCTACGCTCCAATTCATAGTTGGGCCTTTCATACTGTTTAGGATTACCCTGAAACTTGATTCCACAATATTGGTCAAGTGTGACTTGCCTTTGGAACCCTGCACTTAAGGAATGATACTCCCTGGCATATTGCTCAAAATCTCATCCTCATAGTTGTGTTGTAGTTGATTATCCAAGAATGTAGGTAGATAGGGCCTATGGGTGGTCCTACTGTGTGTTTTCCCCTGGGGTACACCACCTCCATAGCTATGTCCCTCAGTGTTATAACAAGGGATATGCTCCTGTTGAGGTCTATTCCCTCCATGAGATCCACTAGATTCTATGTTGGCATAAACTTTTGGACCCTTCCCTACATGAGTCATCTGCATCAGGAGTTGCACCAATCTCTCATGGTTGTCATTCACTCTTTTCAGAGTCTCTGTCATTTCCGCATGTCCCCTACGCATTGCTTCTTGGTTTTCTTGTAGATGATGCACAAGGGTGCTCTGTGTCATGTTTATGGAGAGTTGTAACTCCTTGGAGAAACCTGCTAGAATCTGTTGCTCATTGTCCTCACCTGATCCCTCCATTTTTGCCTCTGTCTCACTTGTCTGCTTCCTGCGTATGCCCATGTAAATGCCACTGAACTTCTGCATGCGCTAATCCCCACAAGATGGGAGGATCAACGCTCTGATACCAATGTAATGTTCCTAAGCCAAATTTTTTGCTCGGGACACTAACTGTTTACTGTTTGTTATGTTTGTTTATGTATTTGCAGGTGTACTCATGAAGACGCGCATTATGAATTTACTTAATGTTGATTGAGCAATAGATCTGAAGCATATAATCATAAACAAGACAAGATATATAAAGAACACCAGTAGAGAACCAATAATGTCATATCTAACCTTTATTTAGATAGTAGGGAGATATCATATACAAGAGATCTGCAAATCTAGAAGAAAGCTCCGATAATATCAAAATGGGCTGCCAGCCGATACAATAATAAGAAATACAAAGATAAATTCCTCCCAAATGTTGTCTAAGAATAGATCCAAGCCTCCAAAGGCCACCAACAAGTAAGCTAAGACTAAGGATAAGAAGACCTCGTCAATACTCTGCAAAACCCCTCCAATTGGTTGATTTGTGCCCTGCTTTGGATATTGATAAACCCTCAAGTCTCGGCCCTCCCTTTTCTAAGCTCTAAATCCCTCTAAACTCTCCCGGAATGTAGATCAAGCTAATAGAATCCACGGGGCCAAGTCTCAAGTTGAACTGAGAAGTTCTGCTCCTCCAACTGGGAAAACCCTCAACTGGTTTGCACCCTCCTGGTTTGACTAAGTCAAGGAGAATTCGTTCTCCCTTCTAGGAGCCTCGAAATGCCGCCAAAATATCCCAGATTGTATATCGGGCCAATGCTAACAAGATGATGAAGTCTCAAGTCAATCTATGAAGATATGAGCCAATAAACACTGATAACCTCTTTCTGCAATGCGCCCCTCTCTTCTCCAATTCGTGCCAAAGATACCAGAAATAAACTGTAAGGATAATCTCCTTTGGAATAGACCAAGAATGATGCTAGGGACTCTATAAAGAAAACCCAGGTGCTCCTTTTCCAAAAATCCTTCTCCTTCCTCCAGATCGAATCAATCTCCTCAAGGTAGTGTTGTGTCATCGGACAATTGTAATAGGCAGAATAAGAAGTCGGCCCCAGCAGTTATTATTGAGACCCAAAATTAAATTAAAGGTGGGTTTACCCACCCAGAGTGAGAGGTCGGCCTTGCCAGTGAAACCCTTTCACGCGTGCAAGTCTTGTATATATAAGGAGGCTAGAGCCTCAATTTATCACACAAAACTCACTTGCTCATTCTCTTATGAAGCAAGATGCAATTGCCAGTTGGAGAGAGGAGAAGAAGAGTGGCACATATTTTGGAGAGGACTATCTGTATTGGTTTGAGTTATCTCTTGAACATTGTATTAGCAATTTATGATAAGGAAGTTTTTGCTAGGTTTTCTTCCCCTATAGGGTTTCCCAGGATAAATGTTGTGTCTCTTGTGAATGTGTATTTCTCAGTGATCTTATTCTTATGAT
>JASDQU010438334.1:0-11560 GCA_032191745.1 Picea mariana
ATACCATTTATGTCACTTCCTTTTAACATTAGGGCCGACCTGACACTTTCTTATTTTGTAATTCTTTTCTTTAATTATCTTCAGGGCCTACATGTACAATTCACTTTGTCATCTTCAAAAATGCATTTCTCCTCAACCATGAGGATCCACGTGACGTGCCACATACCACCGGAAACAACATGATGTATACTATCCATCCATGGGTGTTGTATCTTAATTTTCATTTTCCTTCATGTCCAAATAACTTCATCAATCTTGTGGTCCAAAACCCATGACTAGGGTTGACATCAATGACAACAACCAATCTTCCAACATCCCACACCTATGATTGATTTCAAATGCATGCAAGATATCTTGCTTACCATTTAATATCATATTGAGAGTGTGTGTTTGTATTATAGTCAGCAGCTTTGTAATTTTCTTTCAAAATTACCTTGACTCATTTTGGGAATCATTTTTTTTTATTTTCCAAGATATAATGTGCAGCTAAGAAAACCCCTGAGTACTTCCCCTCATTTATAGGATGGAATTTTTTCATTAATTCTCAAAAATCCCAAGTCCATTGTGTTGATACTGAGAGGGGGGTGAATCAATATCAAGTACAATTTAAAACCTTTTTCAACTTATACTTAAACCATTCAACTATATCCAATGAGAAATGAACAATAGTATAAGAGTTACACCAATACACCACAATACACCATGCACAATATATGAGAAATAATCAATAGTTATTATTCAAGGGAAGTAATGACTTCCAAACGTAGCTACAGCTTCCAAATGTAAAGGGAGGGATAAACCTCCAAGAGGAAGATACAATCCTCCAATATCAAGAGAGAGTTGAACTCTCCATCCTTGCCCCTTCCTTCCACCCAAGAATATATGAGAGATAATAAAACTTTACATTAAATCATCACCATACCCCAATCATCACATAGAACCTGATAATGCTTCCTGAGACTTCTTCAATTTCTGCAATTCTTCAATTCTTGGAGTACTTTGATCCTGTAGATAATATTACTCAATTTATTCTCTAAAACTCCTCCACTTTTCACTCCTTGAATCCACCCCAAAAAGAGGTTATAGAAAGAATGGTAGACTTTATTCAATTCTAGTCTATTCAGGAGAGTGAACTTGCACATAATGCCCCACGCTCAATAATTAACTTCCGATTATGAAACTCGCACAAAAGAAACTACAATCCGTAATATTTCCAATGAAAATTTTCCCACTTCATTTGGATTCTCTATAAATAAGTTATGACTATTTTACTCGGAACACTTGTTTATTGACTAGATTCAGGACTTGTCACAAACCCTATCTTCCACAGAGTGTATCTCCATAATTATAGCGAATCAAGAGCTTAATTTTTTACCACAAGTACCTTGATATGTCTTCTCAATACCATAGAGATTTCACCATCTGAATCATTCTAGAAAAACAGTTATAGAAAAAATGGTAAGATGACCTAAAAATAACATACCTTAGAACACATCACCAAAAGACTTCATCCTCCCTTGAAATTCAACCTTCTTTTCTTCTTATTACCTATGAAATTTGACTTGTATCAAATGAATGTATAATAATTTTTATTTATACCATTTATGTCAATTCCTTTTAACATTAGGGCCGACATGACACTTTCTTATTTTGTAGTTCTTTTCTTTAATTATCTTCAGGGCCTACATGTACTTCCTTCTTCAATTCACTTTGTCATCTTCAAAAATTCATTTCTCCTCAACCATGAGGATCCATGTGACGTGCCACATACCACTGGAAACAACATGATGTATACTATCCATCCATGGGTGTTGTATCTGCATGTGCATTTTCCTTCATGTCCAAATACCTTCATCAATCTTGCGGTCCAAAACCCATGACTAGGGTTGTCATCAATGACAACAACCAATCTTCCAACACATTGTTAAAAAATGATACAAATCTACTTGAGTGTGATTACAAAAAGGCACGACAAGTTTTGTATAAGTGTTATTTGTAATAAATAATATTTTATCTATAAATATTAATTTACTTTTCTTATAAAAAATTATTTATAAAAAAATATACCAATATAACCCTAAATCATTTAAAAAAGAGTCAGTTGTCTTCCAAGGGTTTCCTCGGCATGAGCGTCCATTCCACGGCTTGCACTCCTCGACGTCCATTCTTGTTAGCGTGCATTCCTCAAAAAATCATTTCAACTTTGAACTTGTAAAACCATGGCCACAATTGAAACCGAGACATCCTCTACCATGGGTACAACAGTTGAAACTGGCGGTTCCCAAGATGAAAAGTCCATTTTCAACAAATTACAAAAGTGTGTTGAAGCATGGAGAGACATAACGAATTGTCCAACAAGTATGCTAAATATCCTGAGAAGAGAAGAGGTTTTTGACTTTATGTTTGGACCCTTCCATTTCGAAAATCATGAGACAAATATGGCCATAGCTAATAATGATGACATAGCTATGGAACTGAAACTATTTGGCCAGAGAGTTTACCTAGATGTTGATTTTCTTGCAAGAGAAATAAAAATTCCATGCAGAGGGGAAGCAACATTTAACTCCGAAAACAAAAACCAATGTAGAATAGATGGATATGCTTAGTAAAATATGTGCGAAAAAAATATATGTTGCTATGAACAGTTTAAGAATGATAGATGTTCCTCAGGGACTATACAAGTATTTGATTCAAATTGTCCTTACGATAACTATGAATCATCATAAGACTGATATTTTCAGTGACCGCATGAGGCTATCCATTTATTGCGTTGAAGAAAGGGTCATAGATGACCCTCATCTATTGGCTAAAAAATTACATCATGCCCTTGAAGAAAGTAAAAAAAAAATTAAGTTCAGTTTCCCGAGCACACTAGAGAAAATTGTTGTTTTATATCGACCTAGTAACCAAACAATCCCTCTTAAAACCTACATTAGGAGATCAAAAACAAAGAAACCCATTGAGGAAGTACATGAACAAACTGCAGTTGATGGTGTGGAAATGATTTTTTATATAGTTTTTGAATTTGAAGTTAATGTTGTCATAACTTTAAGAGACCTATATGAATCTATGAATGAATGCGAGGAGCAAGGAGGTATGGACCATTAAATTGAAATAGACAATGATGATATTTGTGTTACTTTAGAAACTATAATTGATAGAATTCCTCCTAAAATGGCATTACTTGAGTATAATTTCCCTGTTATGGGAGCTAATTATACCTCTTCAAGTTCAAATGTGAATAGTCCAAAAAAATTATAACAGATTTATTTTCGGGGAATTGGATAGAATGATGCATTACAGACTTCTTTCAATGGAGGATTATTCCTCTATATACACTTGGAAGGAAAAGTGTGAAATGAAGCACATCGTTAATATAGAATGCTAGAAAAAAATTGAAATGTGGAAAAGGCAATTACAAGGCAACTACAAGAATCAAGAAGCATAATACGGGGTAAAGATTGTATTATACTTGGATTAAAAAGTGAGGTATCCCTCATTACTATTTAACTGAATTCGAGTGACGCAAACGTGCCACCCAGGGCACGTCCGCTCCCATAGGACCTTCTCTTTTTCCTTCGGCCCGAAGAGATAGAAGGCTCTTCAAATCCCTTATCGGGACTTTTCTACACCCACAGGACTCTCCTTATGATCTCCCTTGTCTTATAAGGAAATCGAACCTCGCAAGCTCGCGAGTCCTGAAAACACAGGATCGGATCTCACAAATCCCTGAATCCTGATGGCTCAGTCAACACTGGCCTTCTCCCACCTTATCAAGACTTCTGCTCTATCGCAGCCTCGCACTATCGTGACTTCACTACTCGCGAGACCAAGTCCTCAAACTTCTAACTCCCAATACCTGATGTGCCGAAACGCTGATACTCTCCTATCGCGCTTTCACAACCTCGCGTCCTCGTGAATTGAAACTCCCAAGATTTGGGCTTTCACCCTGTGAACTCCCGAGTTCGCGAGATCTCTAGATCTCTGCCACCTGTCTTCCACTCGCTCTTGTGGTCCCACACGCTACCCTATGGTTATCAGGATATCGCTTCTCGCGATATCGCACTTCTTGATGCAATCCCTTGCAGCTCCAACTCACAAACCCTCGATATGCCGATGCCACTTGTCGTTGACTCCATGTGAGGGTTGAACTTCTGACACCTGTCCTCCACTACGTCCTTAACCCCATCGAAAAATCACGTATCAGGATATGACGATTCCCGTTGTCAAGTTCACGGGACTTTCAATTCCCCGATCCCCGACTCTGCGGGATCTCCTGCCACGTGTCCCTTTTGTTGAATGGCTCTGATCCTATCAGGAAATTGTGGATCGTGATTCCAACATGCACAAGTCTCTTGTCTCCAGAAACCCCGATTCTCTGATTCACGACTCTTGTCCTGATGTCTAACACGTGTCCTGCCGAGATCAATGGCTAGGATCCTTTCTCAGGATTTCGAGAACCACAAGTTCTCAATTCGTTGGCTTAACAAAACCCCGATGACTCTGATATCCCAATGACTCCTCCAGGACTCCTCGTCTACATACTAGGACTCAAACCCTGTGCAACTTTCCTGAGATCTAACGGCTGACGGGACTTCGCAATTTTCCTTTGCGAATCCTGACCGTTGATTTCTCCTCCTTGAAGATTTCTTGAGAAGGGCTAAGTGTTCCTTCTCAAAACTTGTTCTCCAACGCCTGTGCTTACAACTCTCCCTTGAACCTTCTATGGCATGAACCTCCTGTGCTCTCCTTTAATGATATCACGAAGGTGCTATACCTTCTGAGCTTTTCCAATCTGATTCTTTCAGAGGAACTTGCGCACACTCCTTGCGCTCAACATTCAACAACTTCCCAAGTGTTGAATCCTTCCAACTCTGCGCACTCCTGCAGCAGCAGTCTTCGATCTCCTTTGCTCAGATTTACAACTAAGACTTCTTCTTCAACCTGCGCCCTCCTTGCACAGCTTCGACAATCCAAATCCACTTCTGGGTGAATGAGAACAAGAGTTAGACTACCTGAGCCTTCATCGACACACTCCTTGCAGATGGTTTCGACTGCACACCTTGCAGGAAATCCTTGCTCAGATAGAGAAACAATTGAAACTCATTCCATCTCCCTTCTAGACTTCAGTTTTGAAACATGAAATCACATGCACAACATGTAAAAGCAAATGCATGACTGGAAATAAACATTCATGAGCACATCAATAATACACAAAGAAACAACACAAACCATGAATTAGAATCAAAGCTTTCTTCTATTAATTCAAATGCCTGTACATGGGTGTTCTTCATACACTATTCTCTACTTGCTCTTCTCTTCTCCTGAATGCTTTCATTATGTTACAATGGTACAATGAGGGTGTCTATATCCGTTTTCCCTCTCGGACTCTAAACTATCAAATCTAGAATTAAAAATCCTACCTACCATCATTAACTAGATTAAATGCCTCCTATCTACTAAGGACGAGAGCATGTCGCTCAAGGTCCAATACAATATACAAAAGGTGCTCCTTCATAAATGATTCATTGAAGGTTTGGCGCATCATTTCCCAAAAGTTTTCAAAGCAATATGTCATGTGTTAAAAACACATGCGTTGGCTCCACGCTTGATTTGGAAATTGCGATGCTCCTGCATCATACTCCCTTGCTTGAAAGATTTCATGGGATCCTGTCCATGAGCTCCTGCATGGTCTGTCCATGATTTTGAATATCTGCTTCAATCTCCCAGCTGGCATCTTCCACTGGATGGCCCTTCCATTTAACCAGATACTCATAGTATTCCTTTCGTCTGGTCTTTTTGCTCACTTTCCTGTCGAGTATACGCTCCGTCTGTGGCTTCTCTGCAATCGGCATCTGCTTCTGCCACTGAACCTCTGGCTGCTCATTACTTTCAGGTCCTACCTCCTCAGCCTTTTATGGATATAATTCTGAGACATTGAATGTCGGAGATATTTCGATCTCATCCGGCAAATCAATTTCAAAAGCGTTTTCTCCCAACTTCCTCAAGACCTTACATGGCCCAATTTTCTTCATTTTTAACTTGTTGTATGTTCCCCTTGGGAACCTTTCTTTCCTCAAATGTCCCAAAACTAGATCACCAACTTCAAACTGAAGTTCTCTCCGATGTTGATCCTCTCTGCGCTTATATTCCTGGTTTGATTCTAGCAATCACTCCTTCACCCTGCTGTGAAGTTCTTTCATCGCCTCTACAAATTCTCCAGTGCTTGCGCTCTTAGTTATTATCTGCTCTAAATCCCTCAGTTCAGAAACTCCTCTTGGCTTCCTGCTGTATACAATCTCAAATGGACTTTTCCCTATGCTCCTGTTCACTGAGTCGTTGTACGCAAACTCTGCCTGTGGAAACACGTTGTCCCAACTGTTGTGGTGCTTTGTCACCAGGCTTCTTAATAAGTCTCCCATACTTCTATTTACCACCTCTATTTGCCCATCCGTATGAGGATGATAGGAAGAACTAAACATCAAGTTAGTCCCCATCTTCTTCCAAAGTGTCCTCCAGTAATGCCCAATGAATTTCGTATCCCTGTCCGATACTATACTTCTGGGTAACCCGTGAAGTCTAACGACCTCCTTGAAAAACAGATTTGCAATATTAGTAGCATCGTTGGTCTTCTGGCATGGGATAAAATGTGCCATTTTGGAAAACCTGTCAACCACCACAAAGATCGAATCATGTCCTCTTTGCATCCTTGGTAATCCCAATATGAAATCCATGTTGATTTCATCCCACGGCCTCTCGGGTATGGGTAATGGTTGATAGAATCCTACATTCTGCTTCCTACCCTTTGAATGCTGGCAAATTCTACATCTTCCGACAATTCTCTTGACTTCTGACCGCATCCCTAGACAAAAGTACGCTTCACTTATCTTTACAAATGTCTNATTAGTAGCATCGCTGGTCTTCTGGCATGGGATAAAATGTGCCATTTTGGAAAACCTGTCAACCACCACAAAGATCGAATCATGTCCTCTTTGCGTCCTTGGTAATCCCAATATGAAATCCATGTTGATTTCATCCCACGGCCTCTCGGGTATGGGTAATGGTTGATAGAATCCTACATTCTGCTTCCTACCCTTTGAATGCTGGCAAATTCTACATCTTCCGACAAATCTCTTGACTTCTGACCGCATCCCTAGCCAAAAGTACGCTTCACTTATCTTTACAAATGTCTTGTCGTGGCCAAAATTCCCTGCCAAGCCTCCGCTGTGTTTTTCTTTTAACAGATTCTCCCTCATGGAGCAATTTGGAATGCATAGTTGATTTCCTTTGAACAACAACCCGTCCTGGATCACATTTTCTATCCACTGACTTCAATCTCTGAGAACTGGATTCTCAGCTTCTTCACATGCTTCTCTGAAATCCTAATCAGCTGCATACATATCTTTAAGATCATCAAAACCTAACGTCCTGACCTTGAATTCCTGCATTAGCAAACTTTTCCTGCTCAAAGCATCAACCACTTTGTTAGCAGTACCAGAAATATGTTTAATTACAAATGTAAAATTCTGCATGTATTCTACCCACTTAACATGCCTCTGATTCAACTTCTTCTGTTGAGTTACATATTGTAATGCATGGTTATCAATATATAAAACAAATTCCTTTGGAATCAAATAGTGCCTCCATTTCTTCAATGCCTGTATGATGGCATAGAATTCCTTATCATATGTGGAATATTTTTCTTTTGCTTCATTCAGCTTCTCGCTGAAATATGCAATCGGTCTGTCCTCCTGGATCAAGACCGCTCCTATGGCAAAGCCACTCGCATCACATTTTACTTGGAATATCTTCCTAAAATCCAGTAACACCAAAACCGGTTGTTCCGTGATCTTTTGTTTCAACAGATTGAAACTCTTCTCTGCCTCTTCAGTCCAATGAAAATATTTATGTATTTTCTTGACTGTGTCCATCATCGCTGTGCTAATCCCACTGAAATTTCTGATGAACTTCCGATAGAAACTAGCCAGTCCATGGAAAATTCTCACCTCGAAAACATTTCTCGGTGATGGCCAATTCTTAATTACCTCCACCTTACTTGGATCCATCTTCAATTCATTCACCGATATGACATATCCCAAGTAAATGAGTTTTGTCTTCATAAATGAAGATTTCCTCATGTTGACCAACAGCTTCTCCTGTTGTAGCTTCTTCATTATTGCAGCTAAATGCTTCAGATGTTCTTCTTTTGTTTTACTGAAAATCAATATGTCATCCTGATAAACAATGACAAACTTCCTGATGAATTCACTCAGCACTTCATTCATTAACCTCATGAAGGTACTCAGTGCATTCATCAAGACAAACGGCATGACTAGCCATTCGTACAACCCTTCGTTGGTTTTGAAGGTTGTCTTCCATTCATCACATTCCCTCATGCGAATCTGATGGTATCCGCTTTTCAAATCAACCTTTGAAAAAAAATTGGCTCCACTTAAACAATCCATCAAGTCGTCCATCTGTGGCAATGGAAACCTATACCTAATGGTTATCTTATTAATGGCTCTGGAATCGGTGCACATTCTCCAACCTCCATCCTTCTTTGGACTCAGTACTGTCGGAATGGTACACGGGCTTAAAATTTCCCTGACCAGTCCTTTATCTACCAGTTCCTGTACCTGCCTTTTAACCTCCTCATTTCCCTGTGGCGTCAACCTGTACGCAGCTTTGTTCAGCAAACTAGCTCCTGGTACGAGGTCTATATGGTGACTTATGCTCCTCATCAGCGGCAACGAATGAGGTAATTCATCTACCACAACGTCAGCGAACTCTTCCAGCAGTTCCTGAATTTCTTCCGGCAAATCGTCCACTCTTGTGCTGGTCAAAACAATTTTTGGTTTCCTGACCACAAAGAATTGTGGATGTTCCTTCTTCTTCACCTCCATAAGAAGCTCCTTCCCACTCATGAGAAGTACCCTGTTGTTCACTTCCGGTTTCACCTCCTTATCTTTTATCGGAAGTAACATATGCGTTCTCCCATTCTTCTCCAAAGTATATGTATTCATATTCCCATCATGAATTATGTTCCTGTCATATTGCCATGGTCTGCCTAGCAATAAATGACATACATCCATAGGAATAACATCACAGACTATTTCATCATTATATCCTCCTATCTTGATGTCAACTAAGCACTGTTTAGTGACATTTACCTGATGTCCCTTCTGTAGCCATGCAACTTTGTATGGGCTCGGGTGATCAGTTGTCTCCAACTCCAACTTTTCTACCATCTCGATTGAAATGAGATTATCTGTGCTACCGCTATCCATGATAACCTTACATTTTATGTCTTTAGTCTTGCATGCAGTTCTGAAAAGTTTGTTTCTTTGAGTTGTTTCCTCCACCTCCTTCTCAGGTGTTAAGAGAACCTTACGCATCATCAATGACCTTCCATCTTCTGCGTCTTCTGCTTCAGCATCCCGCCTCTGTGCCTCGGCGATGTGAGCTTCTCCTCCATCCTTCTTCTTATCTGGACAGTCAAATGACTTGTTTCCATTCTTTCCACACGTGAAACATGTGATGACTCCACCTCTGCCTCTTCCTCTACCTCTGGTACGAGGAAATGTGTTACTATCAGCATATCCTCCACCCTGTTTCGTATGTTTTCTTCGTTGTTCAGCGTGTTGTCCTTGCTATGAACTTCCACCTCTTTCTGTTCTAGTCTGAGGCTTTTTCTAGTCATCCTTGGATTTTTGGAACCTATCTTGGGCAACTGACTTACCTTTTGGCTGGCTCCTACCTCGGCCTCGCTGTCCTGGCTTGCGACTCAGCTTCTCTTCTACTTTCAACACCATTTGATACGCATCCTCCACTGTTCTGATGGTTGTCATACTCATCTCGTCCTGAATATCGTATCTCAAGCCATTCTTATACCTGGAAACTTTTTCATCATCACTCTCCCGATGACCTGCTCTGATATTTATCTTGTAGAATTCCTCAGTATACTCCTTCACTGTCATCAGCTTCTGTCTCAGGTTCTGCATTCTCCTGAACAGTGTGATTTGATAATCCCTTGGGATGAATTTTTCCTTCATCTTTGCAATCATTCGATCCCAACTTTTAATCTTTTGCTTACCTTTGCAGCATCTATCTGCTTGAAGCTCGTCCCACCATAATGCTACG
This sequence comes from Picea mariana, assembly GCA_032191745.1. NCBI lineage: Eukaryota > Viridiplantae > Streptophyta > Pinopsida > Pinales > Pinaceae > Picea > Picea mariana. The sequence continues at coordinate 10,141 of JASDQU010438334.1, forward strand.
TCTCCCTTCAATTTTGTGACAGCATGCCTAACCTTCTTATCCTCTTCGATATCTTCATAATCGAAGTAAGTGTCAAGAGCTCTAATCCAGTCTAGAAGCTCTTGTGCATCCAGATTCCCTTCATAAGCTGGAATGTCCATCTTTGTCTTCCAACTCATCCGAGCGATAGCCTTAATTAATCGCTCATTGGCTTCATCTTCGGTTGCAACTTCTCCTTGTTGTTCAACTTCAACTTCGCCTTCGGAGTCACTCAGATCTCCAGCACTGGCTGTGCGTCTCTGCACTGCCTCCATATCTTCTAGTCTCGCTTGAAGATCACGTATCTATCTCTCCATTTCTAGATTCTGTGCTTGTCTCCCTCTTCCTCTCTATTTCCCCCTATCCTCTGGATCGGGTGATTGTCTTTCTCTCCTCGGTGGCATGGTGAAATTTTCTCTTCTTCTCTGCTACAGAAAGGAAAGAAATCTTCTCGCTCTAATACCACTCTGACGTGTATCAGCATGCTCCTTCTCTTCTTCTATCCTCTTGCCTGAAATATACAGACAATAAATCCACTCTGATACCACTCTGACGCAAACGTGCCACCCAGGGCACGTCCGCTCCCACAGGACCTTCTCTTTTTCCTTCAGCCCGAAGAGCTGGAAGGCTCTTCAAATCCCTTATTGAGACTTTTCTACACCCACAGGACTCTCCTTATGATCTCCCTTGTCTTATCGGGAAATCGGACCTCGCAAGATCGCGAGTCCTGAAAACACAGGATCGCGTCTCACAAATCCATGAATCCTGATGGCTCAGTCAACACTGACCTTCTCCCACCTTATCGGGACTTCTACTCTATCGTAGCCTCACACTATCGTGACTTCACTACTCACGACACCAAGTCCTCAGGCTTCTAACTCCCAATACCTGATGTGCCGAAATGCCAATACTCTCCTATCGCACTTTCGCAACCTCGCGTCCTCGTGACTTGAAAATCCCAAGATTTGGGCTTTCACCCTGCGAACTCCCAAGTTCATGAGATCTCTATATCTCTGCCACCTCTCTTCCACTCGCTCTTGTGGTCCCACACGCTACCCTGTGGTTATCAGGATATCGCTTCTTGTGATATCGCACTTCTTGATGCAATCCCTTATAGCTCCAACTCACGAACCCCCGATATGTCGATGCCACTTATCGTTGACTCCCTGTGAGGGTTGACCTTCCGACACCTGTCCTCCACTACGTCCTTAACCCCATCGGGAAATCCCGTATCGGGATATCGCGATTCCCGTTGTCAAGTGCACGGGACTTTCAATTCCCCGATCCCTAACTCTGTGGGATCTCCTGCCACGTGTCCCTGCTGTTGAACGGCTCTGATCCTATCGGTAAATCACGGATCGTGATTCCAACATGCACGAGTCTCTTGTCTCCGGAAACCCCG
>JASDQU010438334.1:37963-55556 GCA_032191745.1 Picea mariana
CGCGATTCCCGTTGTCAAGTGCACGGGACTTTCAATTCCCCGATCCCTGACTCTGTGGGATCTCCTGCCACGTGTCCCTGCTGTTGAATGGCTCTGATCCTATCGGTAAATCACGGATCGTGATTCCAACATGCACGAGTCTCTTGTCTCCGGAAACCCCGATTGTTCGATTCACGACTCATGTCCTGATGTCTGACACATGTCCTACCAAGATCAACGGCTAGGATCCTTTCTCAGGATTTCAAGAACCACAAGGTCTCGATTCGCTGGCTTAACAAAACCCCGATGACTCTGATATCCCAATGACTCCTCCGAGACTCCTCGTCTACATACTAGGACTTGAACCCTGCGCAACTTTCCCAAGATCTAACGGCTGACGGGATTTCACAATTTTCCTCTGCGAATCCTGACCATCGATTTCTCCTCCTTGAAGATTTCTTAATAAGGGCTAAGTGTTCCTTCTTAGAACTTGTTCTCCAACGCCTGCGCTTACAACTCTTGCTTGAACCTTCTACGGCACGAACCTCCTGTGCTCTCCTTTAATGATATCACGAAGGTACTATACCTTCTGAGCTTTTCCAATCTGATTCTTTCAGACGAACTTGCGCGCACTCCTTGCGCTCAACATTCAACAACTTCCCAAGTGTTGAATCCTTCCGACTCTGCGCACTCCTGCAGCAACAGTCTTCGATCTCCTTTGCTCAGATTTACAACTAAGACTTCTTCTTCAGCCTGCACCCTCCTTGCATGGCTTCGACAATCCAAATTCACTTCTGGGTGAATGAGAACAAGAGTTAGACTACTTGAGCCTTCATCGACGCACTCCTTGCGGATGGTTTCGACTGCACACCTTGCAGGAAATCCTTGCTCAGATAGAGAAACAATTGAAACTCATTCCATCTCCCTTCTAGACTTCAGTTTTGAAACATGAAATCACATGCACAACATGTAAAAGAAAATGCATGACTGGAAATAAACATTCATGAGCACATCAATAATACACAGAGAAACAACACAAACCATGAATTTGAATCAAAGCTTTCTTCTATTAATTCAAATGCTTGTACATGGGTGTTCTTCATACACTATTCTCTGCTTGCTCTTCTCTTCTCCTGAATGCTTTCATTATGTTACAATGGTACAATGAGGGTGTCTATATCCATTTTCCCTCTCGGACTCTAAACTATCAAATCTAGAATTAAAAATCCTATCTACCAGCATTAACTAGATTAAATGCCTCCTATATACTAAGGACGAGAGTGTGTCGCTCAAGGTCTAATACAATATACAAAATCCGTTCCTTCATAAATGATTCATTGAAGGTTTGGCACATCATTTCCCAAAATTTTTCAAAGCAATATGTCATGTGTTAAAAACACATGCGCTGGCTCCACGCTTGCTTTGGAAATTGCGATGCTCCTGCATCATCGAGGCATTAAGAAAATATAATTCTGAGTCGGTTCTTGAATTTACTCAGAGATTCAACAAGATTTATCATAAGATTCCAACAGAAGTTAAACCCTCTCAACCTGAAGTGAAGGTGACTTTCGCAGGGGATTTTGAGCCTGACTTCGCCCTACTTCTAAGGGAAAGAAGATCGGCTACCCTCATAGGGATGCAATACGAAGCCATAGAAATAGAATCAAACATGATGGAATCTTGTAAACTAAAATCCAAGGTTGAGACAAGAACCAAATAACCTAAACACTTCAGGGAACACGTAGGACCCTCCAGATTTGGGAATTCTACGGAAGAAAAAATCGATGACATGGCTAAGATTATCAAAGACTTGTCAAAAAAATATCTAGAATGGAACTAGACCAAGTTAAACATTATCCATTTGCTAGAAAATATTTCAGGATAAATCCTAACCCCCAGACCCAGCAGAGACAAATAAAAAATGAAGATAAAAAAATACAAGCTCTGTTTAAATCAGAAAATTTTATAGGAGATGATATGCATAATTATGAGGGGTTGTAAGAGGATATAAACAACCTTAGTGATGAAGACCAGGAACCTAATCTAACTAGATAGGACTATGAAATATATCTATACCAAGAGCCCCTATTTAGTAATGAGGAAAGCATAAATAATCTAGGATAGTCTGCATATCAAGGAATCACCGACTCCATAATGGCCAAGCTTCAACAGAAGTATAATTTGAGGCCTAGAGAAATGAATACTACAAGTGTTCCACAAAAAAATATTTTATCAATAAATAAACCGAATGAGGTAGTTTTTACTAAACCACTAGTTGAAAAACAATCTACCCAAACCAAAACAATTGAAACCCGATCTACGCAAACAAAGAAAACAGAGAATATAGAATCACAAAATGTAACCAGGGAAAGCAAAAAAACAACTGGAGGTTTTAGTTTAGAAAATGAAATAAATAAAATTAAAATCCTCATGCCCCTGGTTGAGCTTGCTAGGAATCCCATTTATAAAAAACAGATTGCTAAAATGATTAATTTTTTTGATGCGGAATGTCATGCAGACGTGATAAATTTACAAGATGAAAAGCCTACAATTATGTTTGGTCCACACATTGAAAATGCTAAGGATTATGTAGCTCCTTTTTATATTACCTTAACTATACATGATCACTTACTTCATAATTGCATTTTAGATTACGAGGCCTCTCACAACTTAATTCCTAAATTTATCATGGAAAAGTTGGGCCTTGAAATCACTAGACCTTATCAGGACTTATATTCTTTTGATTCAAGAAAAGTTAAATGTCTCGGCATGATCAAGGATTTGGTAGTGAATCTTGCATAGATTCCTGTAAAGAGTATTCTCATGGATGTAGTTGTTGTTGACATCCCTGCTAATTATGGTATGCTTCTATCCGGGTCTTAGGGTGCAAAACTAGGAGGATCGCTTCAACTGGACATGACATACGCTACAATCCCGATTTTTTATGGACAATTTACTCGACTGTACAGAGAGACTAGACTGGCATATATTGTAACTGACCCCCAAAACCCAAATAATTATCCAGTCTATGTTGCAGATCAGGATCTAGGAAATTTTATTTTATCATTAGACGATGATTTTGAAGATTGTATAGAAGAAGAAAACAAAAAAATGGAAAAACCACAGAAAAGTGTAAATAGTAGGGAGGGAGTATGGAAAATGTTTTTTGATGGCACTTCATCCTGCGAAGGGGAAGGAGCTGGAGAGTTATTTTTTGCACCCGAAGATGAGTACGTCATCCCCTTTTCATATAGATTACAGTGGGAAATTGATTATACAAATAATGTCTGTGAGTACGAGGCTCTAGTCTTAGGATTAGAGGCCGCCAGGAAACTAAAAATTGAGAATCTAATAGTTTATGGTGATGCGGAACTTATTGTAAAATAAATAAAACAACAATATCAAGCTAAACATCCAAGTCTAAGGTCATACAGAAATTATATTTGGGATCTAATTGAGAATTTCTTCTCGTCATTTAACATTCATCTCATTCCCAGAATGGAAAATCAACAAGAAGACTCCTTGGCCAAAGCAGTTGTGACATTTATGCCGCCTACTATCCTAAAGCTGAAGTATCATATAGAAATGAGACACGGACCTTCAATCCCAAATAATGTGCAACATTGGCAAGTCTTTGAAGATGACGAGCAGATCAAACAGTTTTTAGAAATGGTTGATGAATTTTCTGAGACCCATATAGATCAAGAAAACCAAAACAATCCTATCTGGATCATGCAGGAAGGAGAAAATCCTAAAAAGTTCCAAGATAATATAGAAAATCATTGAATGCTTGTACTTAAGAACAATCAGATCCCTAGAGGTCTGATACCCTTAGAGATATTGTTTGAAAAAGATGACATACCCTTGAAATCTACCCTATGACCTCAGCCCGAGGAGGTTGAAGACTGTGACATAGGAACTAAATAAGAACCTAAAATAGTCAAGTTATCTAAATACCTCCCATCTCAAGTGAAGAGTAAATATGTCGAATTGCTTAAATAGTACAAAGACGTCTTTGCCTCATCCTATGATGATTTAAAAACTTACGATACCTTTGTGATTGAACATAAGATTCCTTTGAATCATGGTATCAAACCTTTTAGAAAAAAGCTGAGACAAATCAACCCTATCCTCTTACCTGTAATAGAAAGAGAGGTCAATAAGCTTCTTGAAGCAAAGATTATTGTTCCACTTACATATTCTGAATGGATAACAAATTTGGTACCCGTCAGGAATAAAAGTGGAGAAATTAGGCTTTGCGTGGATTTCAGAAATGTAAATCGGTCATCCCTGAAGGATAACTACCCACTACCAAAAATCGATCATGTCCTGGAAAAAGTAGTTGGAGCTAACAGAATTTCGATGCTTGATGGATTCTCAGGTTATAACCAAATTGTTGTCCACGAAGATGATAAAGAAAAAATTGCATTTACTACTCCATGGGGAACTTTCATGTATGATAAAATGTCATTTGGTTTGATGAACGCATGGGCCACTTTCCAAAGAGAAATGGATATAGATTTCATTGGTGAGAGAGATCAATTTGTCGTTATTTACTTATATGGTCTAACAATCTTCTCGAATTCTAATGCAGAACATCTAGTTCATCTCAAGCAAACCTTCGAGAAATGTAGAAAATTTGGTTTTTCTCTTAACCCTAAAAAATCTCATTTTTCTATGCAAGAAGGAAATATTATGGGTCATAATGTTTTGAAAGATGGAATCAAGGTTGATCCCAAGTGAATCAAGGCTATTGACACAATAAACATTCCTAGAAACAAAAAATAAATCCAGTCTTTTTTAGGAAAAATAAATTTTTTGAGAAGGTTTATCCCTAACTTTGCTGAAATTGTCAAATTTATCACAGATATGTTGAATAAAGATAGTGAAATCAAATGGAATGTCGAAGCCAAAGCATCATTCGAGGGAGTTAACAAAACTGTAAGCGAAGCTCCCATATTAGCTAGTCCTGACTATACTAAAGAATTCTTGATCTTTTCTTTCGCATCAAAACATATTATCGCAGTTCTACTCCTCCAAAAGAATGAAGGTTTCAAATAGCCGATAGCCTTTTTCAGTAAAAGTATCAAAGACGCTGAATTAAGATATGATATACTGGAAAAACAAGCTTACGCAATGGTGAAATCTCTCAAATATTTCAGAACATATGTATTGCATTCTAAGATAATCCCTTACGTGCCAACAAGATCTGTCAAAGATATCTTGGTACAACCAGACAGTGATGGTAGGAGAGGTCAGTGGTTAGAAAAAATTCAGGAGTTCGATCTAGAAGTAAAACCGACCAAGATGGTCAAAGGTCAGGGTCTGGCGAAATTATTAGCAGAATCAAATTTCAGATCACTCGGGATAAACCACCTGGAATCACATGGATATACCCCAAACATAGAGGAACTTGATGATCAAGCCCCTACAGTTCATATCAAAGAGAAATTTTCTTCCTTGGATTGGTATCGAGATATCGTTTTGTGCCTCCTCAACCTTCGGTGCTCAAGTGACATAACTCCATCCAAAGAAAGAATATTGAAGCTACATGCAATTAAATATTGTATCATTGAAAGTCCACTGTACTAGAAAGATCCTCTAGGTTTATTTCTACGATGTTTAACAGAACCTGAAATAGAGAGTATCATAAATGAATTCCACAAAGGAGAGTGCAAAGGACATCACGCCTGGAGGGCCACAGCCTACAAGATTCTAAGAGCTGGATATTATTGGCCAAAGTTATTTACTGAAGTGAATGCTAAGGTCAGAGCCTACAACCCTTGCCAACTTTTCTCTGACAAGCAAAAGCTCCCTGCACTACCTTTATTCCTAGTCAAGACAGAAGCTCCCTTTCAAAAATGGGGTCTAGATTTCATCGGAGAAATTCACCCACAGTAAAGCGCCCAAAATAAATGGATTTTAACTGCTACCGATTATTTCACGAAATGGGTGGAAGCCATTCTGACTTAGAATGCCACAGATTTGGTAGTCATAAACTTTTTGGGGGAGAACATCCTATCCAGATTTGGTTTCCCTCAGAAAATAGTTACGGACAATGCCCAAGAATTCAAATCTATGGAAATGATAAGCTTTTGTCAAAAATACAACATTGTATTAGGGAATTCTACAACCTATTATCCTCAGGGAAACGGGTTGGCTGAATTGTCCAACAAAATTTTGATGAATATAATCAAGAAAGTACTAACAGAAAATAAGAAGGCTTGGCACGTTCACCTAAAGTATGCCTTATGGGAAAATCGAATCGGAACTAAGAAATCCATAGGTATGTCTCCTTTCCAAATGGTTTATGGTACCGACGTTGTCCTCCCTATCAATCTATCCCTTCCAGTAATGAAGTTGTGGAAAGAGGCAAAAGAAGAACTGAATGATGTAACACGGAGGATTAACCAAATAATTGAAGTCCAACAAAACAAGGTCGAAGTTGATGATAGACTTCAAAAATATCAAGATAATATGAAATCCCTTTTCGACAAAAAAGTGAAAGACAGGGAGTTTCTTCCTAGTGATCTAATTTTAAAATGGGATGCCAGAAAAGAAGATGCAGGAAAACACGGCAAGTTTGATCATCTCTGGTTCGGGCCATTCAGGATTACATCTACAGAGGGGAAGAATCCATTCCTACTGGAGAATCTCGACGGGAAAAATTTTGATGCCCCTATCAATGGGCACTATCTAAAACATTTTATGCAATAAACATGTTTCATATTACCATTGTATATACCGGTTTTTTTTTTAATTTCACAATTTTATTTTCCTTCGTAGGTTGTCTGAATTTCACTTTTAATCAACCTAGTTTTATTTAAATATGTCGAAAAACAAAAATAAAATATTGGTATTGCATATCATTTCTATTTTGCGGAACTCTCTGATTATTTCCTTTTATACTCTTGCAAAATACTTATTGTCAGATGAGAAATAAAGAGGTGTCGGAATCTAATGCTTAATTTTCAAAAAAAATATTTCTCTCAAAACAGGTGATAAATTAACAGTTGGTTTGATTGAAAACGTAAGTAAAAATCAAGGTATGAACTTCTATACTTATTTTTTAAGCTGAAAAAATTGAAAAAAATCCTATTAGACATAAACAAGGTTCTTCTCTCATAAATATAATCATCTGATCAAAGATCGGAAAAAATATAATTTCTATATTTCCGAATCAAATGAAAATAAGACAAAAATAAAATAAAAATAAAAGAAAATAAGAATTAAAGATAAGCTTGATAATCAATAAGTGCACTCATGCGAAAGCAAAGCTCTGTTACGTCAGAACCCCTAAATACTAGTTTTGTTTCTTTTTGCTTGTCTTCAAGATTTTACCCTATTCTGATTCTACTACCTGTCATTAAATCTTCATAGAAAGAAATAATTTTGCCTTCACTTAGAGAACTTAAAAACATATCTTCAAAAAAAGACTAGGCGAAAATCTTTATTCCTCTGATTCTAACTGGAAGAAAGTATGTCTAGGATAATCTTGATAACTTTGGTCCTTCTAACAAATTTTAACTGATTGGTTCACTCAAGGCCAATCCCTGGAAATTCAAAAGTTCCCATAAGATCATCCCTATAGGAGAAGATGTATTGAAGATTGAGAGAGAGTTAGTTCATAGTACAATAGAAAATCGTTGACAAACCTTCATTGTCAAATCTTAAGAAGATATCATCCTTTTATAATACATACAAATTGATTGCCCCCACTTCAGGATTATAAAAAATATAAGACATATGGTGAAAGTAAATTCATATAATTATTTCCCCCATCTACTCTAAGACAAATGGTGAAAGGAAATTCGTAAATAGATTGCCCCCATTCTATCCAAAAGAGATGATGAAAGGAAATTCATGTAATGATTGCCCTCATCTCAAAGAAATGTGAAATGCAAATTGAAGTGGTGAAAGGAAATTCAATGGGAGATGTAGATAACTTCACCGGGGTAATGAACAGGCTCGTTGGCAATGAAGCAATATCTATGATATCTGTAAGACTGTCATACATATACAAACATACTCTGATATCTAGTTCTCTTTTCGATAATATTTACACTCTAAACCGATAAGGGATTCCCAAGATAAATTATAAAAGTTACTCAGCCTTGATGCGAACAAAATTGACCAAAGTCTGATATTTCAGTTAAAGTTGTTTTTATTATCTTAAGCAAATCTAAACTCCGTTTCAGAAAAAGGAAGCTTTTTAATAGCCTAGCTTGAGGTCAATAATTGATTATGTTTCGAAGGTTTTTTGAGACTCGGGTGAAGTCCGATTTTTCTCTAAATGACTTTTCCCCGAAGGTGTTTACTAGAAATACAGTGATGACTCCATTCACCCAATAAAGGAACTTGGTATATTGTTCTTTCATGCCTCACAGGGAGACGTGATCCCCAGATGGAGCCTATGTTGGAACATTTATAATCCTATAACTTTGAACTTTAAACCAAAATCATCTCTGGTTAAATAGTAACAAGGCACGTGTAATATTCACCGTTGATGAAGTCCCTTCATTTGATCAGACGATCATAAGCTCTTCAGAGTTCTAGAGCTGTTTAATTTTTAAGTAACCAAAGCACTAAAGGTTGCTTCGGAGTTTCACACATTGGGAATTTCGACAAGTCTTAACTTTAAAAACCTCAAAACCTGAAAGAATGTGTTGTCACTCTTTCATAAAATTTTAAAGGACATGAGGCATAGTACACATTCATCTTTCGAATCTTCCCTGGGTTGACATGTGGCACCCCCTAGTCTCAACACGTCATCTAAATTGGCGTCACCCTCGATACGTCCCTATGGGTAATGGCCCTTCGGAATTATAATGACTAGCTAAATTGCAAATCCGTGAAGCAGAAATTGTCGAAATATTAAATCTTAATCAGTTAAGTTAGTCTCGGTTAAAAGATAGTTAATAACTTCACACTTCGGAATTTTAGACTTTTTTCATCCATCATATCTTGAAATCTATGAAGTCCTAACTTCCGAAGCATTTCAAACTTAAACGGGGTTAATTAAAGCTAAAAACGATTATCTTGTAATTAATCTTTCACAGTTTCGGGCTTCGAGAATTCTATCCCAAGCTACTGTTAAAAATTATGGCATCCAAATACCCGAAAACACTTAAAGTTAAACATGATTAATTAATGTTTTTAACTATATTATATTGTAATTAATCTTTCGTGAAATCACAATTCGGGAAATTTAAAACTTGTTTCATCCAGAAGTCTCGATCGCGAACCGTCGATATTAATGGCATTAATCACAAATCAGCAGTAATGATTTTAATATAGATTACAGATCACCGACTATATTTTCTCATTAAGGTAAATAAATTTATCATTAGTAAAGGTATTCTCAAATCAATACGCCTGAGGTGAATAAGAATGCTTAATTTTGAATTCCATTTTCATTCTCGCAGAATAGCAAGTCGTAGCCAACTAAGAAGCTCACGTATTTCTCTGTAACAGGTAGCCTCAGTCCTATTTCATCAATATCATGGCACCATGAAAGATGGCTAAAGCAGCTGGTGAGAGCGCAAATCTAAATATAGATGTTTTGTCAGATACCTCAGCGAGGGCCATCGACACTGTGAAATCTTGGACATAGGTGTTCAATATTCTAGAGCATGAGCTCACAAATTGTCCAGACGATTCAGGTGATGAAGTAATCGAAACTCATAAAACCAAAATCATGGACATAGCTCAGTCATGGATACACAAGATATTTTCATGGTCGAGGCTCATACCATATAATGACATGATAGGTTGGGCCCTAAAAAACGTCGACATTTCAACCAGGAGCATTTACAACTCATAGAAGGTTGTTGTTGGGTCCTTTCAACCGGACTAGATACAAGTAATGTATAAACTATCCCCCGTTTTTAAATACAACTACAGCGTTGCATTCATAATGGAGTTTGAGAAACAGTAATGTAAGCAATATGATAAAAGCTACCCCGATTTAATCAAGGACTGGTGGGGGCACCCGAAGAAATTAAGAGCTGACACTCATGGCATTTATGCCACAACATCATTAGATTCCCATATGATTTATGTGGCTATGATGCTATGTAGGATATTTGGGAAAAATTACTCCTCTCATTTCCCGTTGGCATGGGTACTAATTATGCACGAAGTGGCCGAGGGCTACTCTTTCAACCAGGCCAAGATGTTATCAAACAATCTGGCTAAGGAAATCACAGAGTACCAATTGGAAAATTCCAAAGGGAAACCTGCCCCTTTCTATATGTATACATACATCATGGATGCTCTTTTCTTTGTGACTCCTTTCCCTCTAATGAGCTGGAGTTGGACCTCGACCAGTGCCGAGCCTATCCATTTCTATCACTCCAAGTTGTGGGAGGAAAAAGCAAGAGATTTATTCTATGAAATCTACCATTGCATAGTGGTGCCTATTCATGTCTCCCTATATGGTTTCCCACCTCCCAGAATTTTAGACAAAATCATGACAAACCTGGGCAAGATAGCTAACTGGTACATCGAAGAAAACGTTTCCTACATCAGGTTTTTCGGGTGTTCGGTTCTCCCCATGCTCTTCCAAAGTTTTTACCAGATCGACTGGTATGCTGAGAAGTGGCTTATCAGACAGTGATAGGGGGGATCAGCAAAGAATTGAAAGAGGCTCAGAAAAATGTTTGGCCAACCTTCCCTCTTCAGGTTGTCATGTTTTCGTTGTTAGACTTCATCCATTCTAAGGTAGAGGCCGCAGCTCTGGAAGATGTCAATTTAGTTGACATTGAGTTTAAAAGGAATGATCCACTTAGAATCTTGGAAAATGACTTAGTGTAGTACAACTTGAAGAAGTATATGCACAAGAATTTCCCAGAGGATGAAATATTCAGGGGAGCCCGATCATACGAGGAAGTATTGGGCAGAATCCAAACTTTGTCACCAAATCAATAGGCCAACTTCTTCAATTTCCAAACTCATAGACAGAATATCTTGCCAAAGGTATTACAAGGAGAACCAATAACACCTTTGTCTACACGGAAAGCTACACCTCATGGTTTTGAGGCAAGAAGTTCCGACAAACAGGGTACTAAGGAAAACCTAAAGAATGTCAAAATCTTAATGTAGAAAATGGAAGCTTCACTATCAACTCCACTAGGCCCTCAAGTAAAGGCTCAGATCGAAGACTTTCTGAAACGAAGACAGGATACATCGTCATTTACACCAGATAAACCAGTTACTGATACAATAGATAAACAAACGTCCATAGAGATAGGTAACCCCATTATTTTATTAACACCTTTGCAGTCAAGTCGCAGAAATCCTAGTTCTGAAATCATCCTTATAGATGATATTACCCCGATTTCAGCCGAAGAAATGCCTCCTTCGGACTTCTTTTTCAGCAAGAAGAGGAGGGACATATTTAAATGAGAAATGCATCAGAAATATGGTGCAATAGTCAAAAGGAAAAGAATGTTGTATGATGAACAAGGCCTAGATGATTCTAAATTAGCTAAGGAAATGGCAGGTTCATTAGGTTCCTTTTCCACGACCAATCAGTGGTCAGTATAAAATCTAGTTGAGCAACTGAAACAAAGAAACATGTTAGTAGGGAAGTTGCAAGACCAAATAATGACTATGGAACAAGAAGTGAGAAATAATATGAACAAGGAGTTTGAACAAGTTAGAGCCTATGACAGACATCAGATCCAACAACTGAAAGCTAACATTAATGAGCTCTATCAAAATTCACAAGCCAATACAGGATTGGTCACTCAATAGGAAGAATTAATCAAGCAATTACAAGCCAAGATAGATTTGACTCAAGGTACAGCAGTAGAGATGAAATCTTTTCAAGCTCAAGCACTGGAAATACATGAAAAGCTAGAATCATCCCAGCAAGACCTCTTTACCAATGTAGAATCCATCCAAAATTGTTTCCGAGTGGTAGATAGTTCCCTGAAGAACATCTATATTAAAGAAAGAGAAGTGTGTTCAGCTCAGGCCAAGTTTCAGGAGGTTATCTTATTATTACCAAACGATTATGTATTAGAGGTCCCTCAACTGTCCCTTTCTGAGCAAACCAGAGGAGACATAATTTTGAAGGCCTGGGAAACAAACCTTGCCGAAAGCAAAAGATTGTCCAAAGAGGTAAATGAATCTTTTCTAGCAAAAATATATTCACAAAACAAAGGGCTACTTGTGGTTGAAGGAAATACTATTTCTGAATCCCTGGGATAGATTGACATAGAAAAGAACCAACATAATTCTAGGACAAGCAAAGAAGAAGCCATGATCACCATCCAGCAAATGAACCAAATTGATATTATTCAAATAAACAAATGGATAGTGAACCCAAGCTTGTAGTTACAGGTCACATCCTTAGGAGAAAAAAAGATACAGGAAAAGTTGCCTCAGGTGGAAAAGAAGCTATACATTTTTTAATCAAATGAAGCAATTGAACCTTCTGGGTTGGTGGTATAGTTAGTGAGTAGATGCATCCAATCTGTCGAATATGGGAAGGCGAGCACATTGGGAAAAAAGTAAGAAAACATGTACATACTACTAATACAGGTCAATATAAGATGCTAGATGTCTCCAGGCTAAAGGATGAGGAGAAGACATGTCTCTGCCAGCAAACAAAGATACAGAGGAGAATGCTAATGGAACTTTTCAGTTTTACATGTTGTAATATTAACTATTTTTAAATTGTGAGAAGTCCAACCGTTTTGGGGTTGTGAAAATTTTTGTATAAATACATAGATTGAAGATCTATTGAGGGTTGCTTCTTGCCAATTGTAATAGAGAAAACTCTCCTTATAGAGTATTAATACAAGTGCAGACAGAGATTCCAAGTTTTGTTCAATCTTGGTTATATGTTTCTTTGTTTTCCATTTCTCAGCATTTCTTTTTATATTCCTTGATAAATGTTTGATTTCAATTTAGTACAACAACTACTGTAATCTAATTATATCATTAATTTATTAAGTAAGTAGCCTTTCCTCTGCATTTACTATGAGTAAATCAAGACCTGCTTGCTATGTAAATTTCTGCATTGTATACTTTATTCAAGGTTACACTATCTCTTTTCTTCTACTACAAATAAGGTGGGACTCTCCAGTAATTGATTCCCTACTTTGTTTTACAGTTTTGTATCTTTCTCTCACACCATTCAATATTACAATTGTGACTCAGACACAAAATACAGCCTCTGTGTTGTCAAACTGTTAATTTCATTTAAGGAATTTTTCTCATATAACTAAGGTAGAAAAAGCACTTTAAAAACACACTCTCTTAAACTTTCCTGATGCCTAAAATTATCCTTTGAGCCTTACGTTTAATCTCAGGACCAAAAACATCGATGTTTTCATGTGGTAAAACTCCTACGAGGAAAAATCCATGGCCCCAGCCAAGGTGGCCACTTGGAGCAGTTTATTAATGCAAAAGAAAAAGATTACAGAGAGATTTTACAAGAGATTTTCTCACAATCGATCATCGAAAAATGACCCCTCCATGCTCTTTAAATAGAGATCATGTACCAATCGGGTGTTAATCCATGGATCAATGGTCATTAATATTGAGGACAATATGAACTGTCGGATCACTCTATGTCGGGAACATATCATGACCGTCGGATTTCCTAACTACAAATGCATACTAATGCATACTAAAGAAACACACTAAGAAACACGCTTTTACCTAACGACACATTAGACCAAGTAGATCTTAACTAACTCCTAAGTTTCTAAATATCCTAACAAATATGGATCTATGTGTTGTCATTGATGGTGTTATGCATTCATGTATTGATCGTTGGATCATGTGATCATGCATGGAATCAATGACAAAGGGACAATGTCATAGTGATGTATTGTCATAGGTTATTCCAGTTGAATTGATGTAAATATGACTCATTACTATCTTGTCATGGTTGATAGGAAGTACAAATGGATGAACTCCAAAGTGGTCCCCTTATGGTGAAATCCCTCAGGGGAAGACGCTTTGCGGATGAGTTATCCTAGAAGTATGGTTAGAGAACCCATGCTTAATTGTGGAATAATGAGATGAAGGTCGGTGAATTTGTCAGTGAAACTATCCTATATGGATAGTGCTTGTCATTCCATTTCCATTGTTATGTGGAACGTCACATAACTCCTCGCGGTTTGAGATTTATGGCATTACAAAGTTGGAGGACCCTCATATATTGGCTTGAAGCCCCAAAAGGTCAAAGAAGTCAAAGTACTTACAAAGAAGAAATTATTTAAATAATAAAGTGAAGTGATAAAGTCAAAGAGAATTATTTAAATAATAAATTAAATGGAGAACTTTCTAATTATGGAAAGTGGTTATTATAGGGTTAACCCTAAAATGAGGAAAATGGGTTAAGTGGTCAAGTGGTTATTGGATATATAGACAAGTAGCCAATTGGACAAAGTTGGGCATAGGTGACTATGTGGAAAAAGTGGCTATGTGGATAAAGTGGCCAAGAAGATGCTTCTAAGGAAGATAATTGGACAGTATAAATAAGAGGCAAGGGGTCTCTTGTAAAGATATCTCTTGAGCATATATTGAAGATCTATTCTGAGAGAGAGATTGACTGTAGGATATAAAGGACGCATCAAAGTTTTTGTAAGTCTGAGATCTTGACAGAGAAAGTTTTGAAAGTTCAGAAAACCTAGCTTCTGAAGGAGTACACAAGTAGCAATGGGCCAAAGAGCATACATATGTGGGCTGCAGTGAGCCAGAGAATGTACACACGCGGGTTGAAGAAGGACAGAGCCCGTACAGTTGGAGGAAGTCATGTGGACTTGAGTGTGAGTTGATGCCAAGTTCTTGAAGTCTGAAGCAAGTTCCAGATCTGCATTCTATGGGCTCAGATCTGCCATAAATGTTCTGGTATGGTTACATAATTGTCTTGATGGATACTCTTACTTATGGTATGGTGAATTATTAAGGAATTTTTGGTATGGTTGTTGTTACATGGTTTTATTATTTTATTGATTGAGTGAGAAGCACTATTATGTTTCAGTATTGATATGGTTTCCATAGTATACTGGTTACTTATACATGATTGAGTAAAATTCATATTGTATGTTTGAGGAGCATGGGTAAGATGTTGGAGAGCATAGATGTGTTTTCATTGGTTATGGTATAGATTGGACAGTGAAAGGAAGAAGTATGTGTGACTGAAGACTACAGAGGATCTAATTTTTTCAAGGAGATAAAACCCTAATTGTTCAGAGGGCATACGTAGGCTGCAGTACAGATAGGTCGTGTACATACATGAGTTGTACTATTGGTAGGGCGCGTACATACGCATGCTACACTACTGAAAGGTCACGTACCTGTTGACAGATTGGTATCTGTTGGGGATTGAATCCTCTTCTCAGTTGGTGCTTAGTTATGTAAGTTGAGTCTTGCATTGTAGAGTTGGTTCTCTTGTAGATTTGTACTCTATTCAGTTGTTGTTGATAACCCAAGGATTGTTGTCTGTAATAAAAAGAAAATTGTACATGCATCTGGTGTTCTTTATGTTCCTTTTGGTGATGACATATTGATGATATATGTTGTTGTTACATGTTGTTGATATATGTTCACATTTGACTGGTTATAAATGACAGTAATAAGTGATGAGTAAATGGTGATTGCTAACTAAGGAGTTTTGTGAATCATTTTTGAAAAAAATCCCTACACTGATTCACACCCTGATCCAGATTTATTTTCGGCACGAAATGAGATTGGAGATATAATAAAGAAATGCATAGAGATATCACAGATATTCAATAATATAACAAAAATGTGTCAGAGATGGAACCATAAACACAGATATACAATAATACATGATTTCTATTAATGAAATAAATGTACAGAGACCGTAAAAATACAGAGTGAAAGACTCGCTAGAATGGTGGCAGCTTATCTCTGAGAAGAGATGTGATGGCTACTTGCATTCGCAAGAAGATGATTACAATGAGGCTCTGAAGGCCTTTTTACAATAAATAGGAATGCCCAAAACCCTAGACATCCAAAAACCTAACCCTAGGAGATGAAGCGCCAAAAGTCACGTGGGCCCCGTTTGGGTAAGTTAGTACATCAACTTCCCGGGGTCGTAACTTTTGCATACCATCTCCGTTTTAGGCGTATGATAGATCATTGGAAAGGTATCATTGAGGAGATTCATTTTGAGGGCTCAATCATTCCTTTGGGTATCATTGATAACCTCTATCTCAAAAAACCCTCATTTAGGCCCTCAAAATGGCTCCGGAAGTTAAAACCTGCTAAAAATAGTAAATTGCCATAAAAATGTTTTGAGCCAATCAGAAAAGGTGGGCAGCCACCGATATCCACCTGGATCAATCCTTCCTCCTTAGGAAGCAAAGGTCTCCATTGCATTGAGTTCCTGAGGGAGAGGGAAAAGCGTTTGTTGGATCTGCATCTTGGTGAGCTGCTTGTATTGTTGGAGACGTCGCACTACTTAGTTTGTTGAAGTCTTTCATGAACCTGTTGAAGCTGAGTCTATTCAACAAGTTGAGATACATGAGAGGAAGGTGTGCAAAAGGAATATTTGTGCTTTGCTGCAACCTTGTTAACCTTCTTCTGTTGGATAGAAGGTGCTTGGGGCGAGGTTGTAGTGGTTCCAATGTCCTTTTGTTCCCCTTTTGAACAGATTGTGAATAAGCTGAATTTTTCATTATGAGATACTACCTTGCAGCACTTTTTTGGTGGAACAGTAATCGGAACTACCTCTGGTATTCTATAGAGATGACCCCCCAAAGTAACAATGACATTGCGGGGTCGAGACTCATAAATAGCATGGCGCTTCCACATGTATGGTTGTCCCAAGAGAACATCACAGACATCCAATGGGTAAAAATCACATAATACCTCATCCTTGAAGGGCTAGATACCGTATGACAATTGACATTGTTGGATAACATGAAGATCTCATCCTTGGTGAAGCCACCTGATGTTGTATCGCTGCGGGTGTGGTGTTGTTGACAATCCCAACTGTTTGATGACCTCTACTAAGATGAGGTTCTTATGGCTTCCGCTATCAACAATAAAATGTAGTGGGGTCCCCTTCAACCACATCTGTGAATGAAAAAAGCGCTCCCCCTCTTCAGGATCTTTCGATTCTTCAGGTTGAATTTTTGCGGTCACGACAATAGCAGTGGGGTCTGCATCAATGATTTGTCCTTTACCAATATTTTCAGAATCAGATTCTGAATCAGGGTTTGGCTCCTTGTCTTTGATCTCAGCCACCAATGACTGTTTTGATAGAAATTCATCGGCGTTGTGCCAAGGGATTTTGTGGAAATCGCACCATTTTCTGGTGTCCTTCTTTGTCTTCCTGTGACCCTTCTTTTCCTGTGTCTTGGATTGGTTTTCGGGAGACTATTTGTTAGGGTCGTATTTGTCATACTTTGGTTGTTGCGGATTTGCAGACCTAAACTCCTATTTTTTCTAGTGCTTAAGTTTCTACTCAATTTTAACAACATATTGATAAGCAGCACCGAGTGATGAGATGTCGAGAAAATCCATTTCAGTCTGGATGTATCTGTGTAGAGCCCCACGGTATTTCAGAACCAAATGTCGCTCGGAGTCTTTGATACCCAGCTTGGTGCGCAAGGTATGGAAG
>JASDQU010438335.1:6825-17617 GCA_032191745.1 Picea mariana
AACCCGCACCCCCAACCTCTCGCTCCCTCTCCCTCTCTCTCCCATCCTCATGCTTCCTCTCCCTCTCTCTCGACCATTCTTTACCTCCCTATATCTCTCTACCCCTTCTCTCACACATTCTCTCCCTCTCCCTCTCCTCATGTGGACATGATGCTAGAAACCACGTTCCCTATATCTCTCTACCCCTTCTCTCACACATTCTCTCCCTCTCCCTCTCCTCATGTGGACATGATGCTAGAAACCACGGAGACAATGTGTTAAAAATATTGCTTATGTGTCAAAAAGATACCAAAGAGACTACACGTCAAAAGTAATTTAAACAACCACCTGACAAGGCGCTGGGTGCTGCACGATGATGTCTGACAGATTCAAGATTCAAGCCGGAGCATCCAACATTGAGCTTGGATCTTTGGACATTAGGATTCCTAAGACTATACTCTAAGCACATCCCTGATTTTCTATTTTCCTTGAAAATATTCACTAGGAAAATGATTCACACTTCGTTAAGCCTGTCGATATGTGCATAAGGCGTAGTCATTGGTAGAGCCTCCTCAAATCTTATGGTACTATGGGCTAACTATAGTGATAGAATCATAAGTGAAATTTATTTTACATATTTGACACAGAAAAAACCAAGTTCATCATATCAAATTCGACCAAGTTCATCGTATCAAATTTGAACGATTCTACCCTCGACCAATAAAAATATCATGAGCACTAATGAACTCTCAACTTCTCTGGAAATGTAATAGCAAGGCAAGGCCTGGCTTGGGGTTCGCTACTATATGTAATTTTGAGACGGGACAAGTCTGTTCTGTTCTTAAACTCAGCTTGTGTTGTTTCTTTCAAAAATTACTAGTTCTTATTTAACTAAAACTTTTTTTTATTAAAAATTTTTATAATAATATGGAACCCTTAAAATACAAAAAAAATAACTTTTCAACCAATGTTGTTTATTTCATAAATTAGTAATTTTTGTTTAAATAAAATTAATTTTAAAAAATCCCATAATAATATCCAATCCTTAAAAAAAAAAAAGCAAAATTAAAAAAGCAAACTATAAATGAACTATACTTAAAATATCTCTCCATATTTAAATTTAAGCCAACAATAAATCATATAATCACTGTAACAAAAGAATGGGATTCGTACAAACCTGGCGAATATTCAACCGAATCCCTTCCTTTGTGTTATCTCCATATGACTTTGCGTTATCTTTATTGGGAGAGCTGAAATCCAAAAATCAAATCTCCTTATCAAGCAAAAATTAAATCAAACCTAATGCACTATTCAAACATAAATGAAACCTCCTTATCACTTAATTTAGGCATGAAGACGGTAATCATCATTCGATCAATCTTAGGTAAGTGGGGAAAATAAATACTTGATAATTTTCCACTTCTCTCTGTCTATCACAGATGGCAAACAAACGATTATGTGAAACCCTAAAATCCAGTCAACCCAAAACTTAAAACCCACTCAACGTAATTCGGTTCCATGGCGCCCAGCTCGTTGTATTTTTCCTATACGCCCTCATATTCGCTATCGTTCAACTATCTGACCAGAAAATATTAATGGAAATCATTTAAGACTGGAATTTTTAATTACCTATCCTTCAAATATGTGACAATACAAATATGAATGGAAATTATTTTTGCAAGCTATAGTGATACCTTGTGGAGGCTTCAAAGACACCCAGTTTGATGAAGAGATTAATTAGGTCGTTTGATGGAAGCCATGCCGTCGAGCACGGTCGAGAAAAACTGACAAACGAATGAGTATCCTCATTGGGCTCCTCCAAATTAGTTACAGATTGTTGTTGTTTAACTATTTAGAAACATGGACTGCTTCACGCATGGAACTTATGTCAAAGGAGAAGACTCGTGAAAAAGATCTAAAGCATAACTAATGTTGAATTTCAGTTTTTTCGATGGCCTTTCACCTAGGGTTTTTAACGCACTATCATTTTGTACCTCAACATTTCAACAGTCATATTTTCGGTCATCTTTCTTTTGGTTTTTAGGTTTCCCAACGGTACATTTTCAAAACTTCATTGTTGTTGGCTTTTAGGTTTCCCGACGGTACATTTTCAAAACTCGATTGTTGTTGTTCAACTACTTAGAGACATGGAGTGCTTCACCCAGGTAACTTATGTCAGAGGAGAAAACTCGTGAAAAAGATCTAAAGCATAACTAATGTTGAATTTCAGTTTTTTCTATGCCCTTTCACCTAGGGTTTTTAACGCACTATGCCCTTTCACAAATTTTCCCAAAGCAATGTTCAAATGAAAGACTAATGGGATCGACACAAAACCGTTAAAGAAAATATATTCGGAATTGAATTCAAAATTTGACCATACCATTGATTAAACTCGGGCTCCTGAAGATGGTTTGAAGATATCGTTTAGTGCGAAATTTTGAATTCATGTAGATTTTCTTTCATAAGTAGAAAGGTGTATTTTTTTTCATAGTGTGGATTATATTTAAAAGTGTGGAATTTTAGGATTTGTAATTAGCATGTTTAATTGAAATAAAGTTTTTTAATAGTAAATTTTAAATTTTAGATATTTCTAAATTGGATGTAAAGTAAAGGTGTTATTTAGTTATTTAGTTTTGTAAATTTAAAAACATTTTTTTTAATGATTTTAATGGTGTAACTATTAATATTTAACAAACATTGTTTATTAACATTGTATTTAATAAACATTGTTTTTCTTAACAGGGTGCTATAGATATTGATTATCTTTGAGGAGAAAAATGTTTCATGATGAGCATTTTGTATATCAAACTGCAATGATAGTACCTAGTATACACTACCTTGTTTTGACACTTTGTTGAAAATTGAATATAAATTGAACCCAATACTCGAAAATCCATAAAAGACATATATTGCTATGTCCAATCACAATTACATCATTTAAATATTTTTTTAATTCTTATGCAGTTTTTTAATCTATTCAAAATTGAACAGTTATAAATATCAGCTTCTAATCTTCACAATAAAAAATAAAATGACTATATCTCACTATAAATACAAATATACAATAACTATATCTCATTGTAATTATAACTATAGACGTACAATTTTTACATATCTTTATATAGCTCTAACTATCAATGACTACAACTCATTACAATTATAACTAATACCATGCTATCATATGAAAATAAAGATCACAATTATGAAAAGTGATTTAATAAAGTGGAAAATAAAGTTTTAAATTTATGGTATTCAATTAATTAAAATAAAGCTTTCAATGATCCATATGGATATGGATAACCATTGACTACCTTTACTAAGTCATAATGGTTCTACATCTTAGAAATAATACTATTTTTTTTTGTAGGTCTTGAATTTTGTTCATAATTTTTTGGCATTTCCCATGTGTTTTTGGTAATTAAAAAATTGTATTTGCCTTCATAAAAAATCACCTTTAACATCTTCTCAACCCAATACAAATTCTTTTGCATTGTTTCAACTCTTGTATTTTACATGAGAACAACCCACATCATTTTAAAATTTCATTAATTATATATGAAAATATTAGATGGAAGATGATTACGTATATTAAATTCATCATACAATTTTATAAGAAATAATAATTAAATATTCTATTTATCTCTTGAGATAAACTTATTCTTTAAATTTTCTTCAATTTTCACATAACACAATTTTTTTTTTTAATTTTACAAAAAATTAATAAGTATTTGTTTTTAATTTATGATGACAGTGACTAAGATGATGATTGACATCCACTCATGCCAATTGGTCTATCATTGATAAAAGCATTTCAAGATCAAGATAGTTTGACAACTTATGAGCTTAGGAAGATGTGTATTGTGGAAAATATGGGATCTAAATTGGGACATAAATTTAGTGAAAATATTCATTAGGAAAATGATTCACACTTAGTTAAGCCTGCCAATATGTGCATAAGGTGTAGCCATTGATAGAGCCTGCTCAAATCTTACTACACTAGGACTGAATTTTGATTAATTTCTACTTTTGAAGTACTACTTATAATGCATCGTATGAATTTAGTAAGACACATTCACTTCAAATTTCAAATTATTTCTTAAATTATTATTGTAAAATCTTAATGCACTATGACTGAGTCTTTATTAGTTGGTATTTTTGAAGTACTATTTTATAATGCATTTTATGAATTTAGTTCAATGAAATTGCAATTTATAGTGAAGACACATTCACTTCAAATTTCAAATTATTTCTTAAAATATTAATTTCAAATTATTTTTTAAAATGCTAATGGAAAAGATAACATTCAGATCTCCAAATATTTATTGCAAAATGAGTTTAACAATCAGTTTTTTTAATATTTTTTAAATACATATTTAGAAATAAACTCTAAATAACCTTTACATTTTTGAATATCTCTTTAAAAAGAAATTTAAAGCTTGAACTTACACAAAATCTAAAAAAATTAATTTAAAATATTTAAATTAAGTGCATGCATTAAATGTAATGAAAAAATATGGATTTAATTTAACAATATTAAAATGTTTAAAATTAAAATACTTAAAATATAGTGCATGAATTAAATGTAATAACAAAATATGAATTTAATTTAATAAAAAAAATAATAATTTAAAATTAAATGTAATGAAAAAATATGGATTTAATTTAACAATATTAACATACTTAAAATATAGTGCATGAATTAAATGTAATAAAAAAAAAAGTATGAATTTAATTTAATAATAATATATCTTTACTAATTATTTCATAAAATAAAATGCAACTAGTGAAGTAAATTCAATGATTTGTAATTTACCAAGAAAAACATTCATATTTCTAAATTTATAATGTAATCAAATTTAATGAAATTAAATAACGTCATGCCCGAGATTTGAAACCACACAGGAGCTATTACACAGTGACTGTGGTCCCTACCAATGCCGTCCGTGTCACAAAGAAGGCTATTCCTAATTGGAAGCTGGAGAAAACTAGTTAGCCTGGGTGGAAGATTGGAGTGCTTCGGCCATTCTTGGCATTTTGGGAGAATCTTGAGACCAACCATACAAAGAAGAATGAATTTACAGGGAGGAATGCTAATGCTGTTATGTCGTAGATCTTTCTCCCTGCAATTATAACTTTTGATTTTCGTTAATGGAACAAAATTTCTTAGTCAAAATTTTTGAAGGGTATGTTTTTAACTCATATCATGTTGAAGGTTAATGGGATAATTACTAAGTGGGGATAGAGACTAGGGAATTGTTATCATTCAATGGACAACCACACAATGCCATGGAAATGGATTCATGGGTCATTTCATTTTAATTTTCATTGATTTTATTTGGGATATGAATGACATTTGAATTTTCTTATTATAAATTTATTGAGAATGTTATTCAATTTAATTTAGTTTTTTAAATTTATATAAAGTTTTTTTTTTTTTTTTTTAATCTGTAGGTTAGTTACAATTATTATTATTAAAATTAAAGCAAGAAACATGTAGAATTTTTTAATAGAAACATGTAGAATTTTTTAATAAAAACATAAAATATGTAGAAAAAGGAAAACATCCTTTCCTTTCTAACTAATGTTATTTATATAGGAACATTAAAACTCCACTCCACAATACTGCTTGTGAGATCAAGCTCAAAGGTAAGAATAAAGAATAGGAGAGAAAAACTCTCCATGTCAACCTAATCAGATTAATTCTTATGAGTATAGTAATTTTTTCCCTAAATTAGATATTATCGATAAAATTTCAACTCACAAATTTGTTATGTTAAAATTTTTATGAGAATTTCTTTGGAATTAATTTTCTAATTTTCAATAAAAATTCAATGTATCAACTGATTTGCATTTGCAAGTTTTGATATAAAATGAAATGTTGAAAACTAATCGTCTTAACTAAACACATATGCTAAGCATTACCTAATATTTTATTTCTTTTTAAATATATTAATATCATGTATATTCATCCTTTAAAAATGATTAACCTATACCTAATAATTATGTATTTTAAAATTATTTTTACAAAATAAAAACATTTATATTTACTAGAAACCAATAGAATTATGATGCAATATATTTATGTTAATGATTCAAAATGAAGCTTAAATATACATAATATTCAAGTGAATGGAATTTTTTTTTTTTATATACAGTATTGATTTAAAGAAAAAAGATAAAAAAAAAAGGACAATATTGGTTATGTAAATAAATAAATAAATAAATAAATTTGATAATATTAAAAATGTTTTTTTTTTCTTTTTGTTATTAATGTTATTATAAGGATCTCTTTAACTGTAGTTTACATGGGTACTATATATATCAGTTTTCTATTATCTTAGATGGGTGAGACCTAGACCTACATCCATGATGTTATTTCTGGATAAATAATATGAAAAAAAAAAACAAAAACAAAAACCTATTCTAAATACAATTATTATTTAATATATTTTTTTTATTTTAATATACTAAACAAATTACCAAATACAAATACTTACTTAGAAAAGAAGATAATAATTAAAGCCTAATAATTGTGATAAAAAAAATGTAAAATATTCTAAATATAATTGAAAGAAGGCATGGCCACTTACATGTTTTCAACTAAAACTCCTTAATATAGAAAGGAGAATCCATAATAAAAAAACAATCATTATCAAAGAGACTTTGAATAAGAATTTGAAATAACATCTAAACTTTTCGCAATAATGTTAAAAAAAAATTTAAAAATCGGAACAATCATTCTCAAACAGACTTTGAAAAAAAATTTCAAATAACATCAAGGCTTTTCGCAGTAATGTTAAAAAAAGGTTTAAAAAAAATGATGAAAAGGATTCATACGTCTAGCTTGATAAGTGTAGTGGCATCCGCATCAGCATCGCCATGTACGATAGCATCGCGCTTTAAGAGAATAGGGGCTAACAATAGTGATAGAATCTATCATAAGTGAAATATATTTTACATATTTAACACAAAAAAATAAATTGATCATATCAAATTCGACCAAGTTCATGGTATCAAATTGGAACGATTCTACCCTCGACCAAGAACTAAATAGTTCGTCCAAAAATCATAATGAATAGAAATATCATTAGCACGAATGAACTGCCAACTTCTCAAGAAATGTAATAGCAAGGCAAGGAAAGACAAGAAAATGAACTGTCAACTTCTCAGGAAATGTAATAGAAATATCATTAGCACGAATGAACTGTCAACTTCTCAGGAAATGTAATAGCAAGGCAAGGCCAGGCTAGGCCTGGCGTGGGGTTCGCTATTATATGTAATTTTGAGACGGGACAAGTCATTCTGTTCTGTAATTTTGAAAAAGCTAATGGTTCTTATTTAAATAAAACTACTTTTTATTAAAAAAGAAACCTCTTCAGCCAATGTTGTTTATTTCAAAAATTAGTGATTTTTGTTTAAATACAATTATTTTTAAAAAATCCCATAATAATATCAATATCCAATATTGTCTATTTCAAAAATTAATAATTTTTATTGAAATAAAATTATTTTTAAAAAATCACATAATAATATCAATATCGAATCCTTAAAATACTAAAAGCGAATTATAAATTAACTATAGTTCAAATATCTCTCCATATGAATGTTAAATTTAAGCCAACACTAAATCATATTTTCAATGAAATTCGTACAAACCTGGCAAATATTCAACCGAATCCCTTCATTTGTGTTATCTCCATATATGACTATGCGTTATCTTTATGGGGAGAGCTGAAATCCAAAAATCAAATCTCCTTATCAAGAAAAAATTAAATCAAACTTAATGCACTATTCAACATAAATGAAACCTCCTTATCACTGCATTTAGGCATGCATATAGTAATGATCATTCGACCAATGGGAAAATAAATGGTTGATAATTTGCCAGTTCGTTCTCTCTGTCTAATACAGATGGCACACAATTCGATTACATGGCGCCCAGCTCTTTGAATTTTTCCTATACGCCCTCATAGTCGCTGTCTTTCAACTATCTGACCAGGAAAATATTAATGGAAATCATTTCAGACCTACCTGATTCACAACAATGGAAATCAGTTAATGGAATTTTTAATTACCTCTCCTTCAAATATCCATACAAATATGAATGGAAATTATTTTTGCAAGCTACATGACTTACAATACACGGTAAACAGAATTTCGAGGTTGAATAATACCTTGTGTAGGCTCCGAGGACACCCAATTTGATTAAAAGCTTAACTAGGTGGCTTGATGGTAGCCATGCGGTCGGGCACTGTCGAGAAAAACTGACAAACGAATAAGTATCCTCATTGGGCTCCTCCAAATTAGTTACAGATTGTTGTTTAATTGCTTAGAAACATGGAGTGGAGTGATTCACGCAGGGAACTTATCTCAGAGGAGAAGACTCGTGAAAATATCTAAAGCATAACTAATGTTGAATTTCAGTTTTTTCTATGGCCTTTCACCTAGGGTTTTTAACGCACTATCATTTTGTACCTCAACATTTCAACGGTAATATTTTCGGTCATCTTTCTTTTGGCTTTTAGGTTTCCAGACCGTACATTTTCAACACGTGTTATCTAAATGAATTTTCAATTTTTTCCATCTAATATTCCACGTGTCTTTGTGCTTTACAAAGCAACGTTCAAATGAAAGAGTAATGGGATGGACACAACCGTTAAGTCGCGTTCCTCAAGATGGTTTGTAAATATAGTTTAGTGCGAAATTTTGAATCCATTTCTTCTACAAAGAGTATAAAGGTTTATCTTTGCTCATATTTAGAAAGGTGTATTTTTTTTTTAAAAGTGTATCCATGGCCTTTTTATAACATTCCTTTGAGTTATTGTCCAACTAGTTTGTAGTGTGTAAAGAGACTAATTAGGGCATTTCTAGGTCTTTGACCAGCCACCCAGTCGAATCTAGTCCAGATTTGAGTGTCAAATCAACTTGGTAGCTGAACCAGAAGTGGGTAAGAGGCCGACCATTTTCATAAATGCATCGTTTATCAGGTGTGCGGTTTTTTGCGACAACAGTCACGCATCGTGCGCAAATCTCACGTTTTTGTTTTGCGCATGTGCGTGCGTGCTCAGTGTCTTCATAGCGCCCTTTAATTTTTGCACTAGTTGTATAGTTTTGACCCTTTGTGAATGTTTTTTTGTTAATTCAGGTCCATGGATGACCTCATAATTGTTTGACAATGTTGAACTCTTGTAACCATTTGCAGACGAAATTTCAGTGATAACAGATGCCCCCTGATGAATGAGGTCAGGAGCATACGTATAGCCGAAATCCATCAATGTTTCTTCTACTAATAGTATTGTTGTAAGAGAGAGAAATAGTGGGAGTGTCAAGAGTGCCCCGTTGGAGTGAGAGGAATGAAGTGTTGATGTAGACAACTGTAGCGCCCTCGGGGGCGGTCGTGATAAAGGCAGAAGACAATTCTGTGGAGGGACATACTCTGAATAGTAGGCAGTGACATCTGTAAGAAGTATCATAGATTCTGTAGGCATTGATAGCCCAGCCAAGTTCAGAGGTGTTCGGCAAGTATAAGAACTAACTGCAATAGTCACAAAGTAAGACCCACCGTAACATGAGAATGTGTTGACGTCGAATGTTATGGGGGTCAACGACAGCAGGGAGCAATTGTGGTTCTCCCTTTGTCGTCCGAGATCTCTCATTGGATGGGTAATGAGAATCAAGATACTGTCGCTCTTCTGAAAAAATGTGTTGATGTCGACAAAAAGGGGGATGCGACTCCCAGAAGAAAATGGCTTCGTGAAATCTACTAGGTGAGGTGAGGAATGGGAGGAGGTACATGGATGAAGTCAAGATGTAGGAAGACTCAAGACTGCCCTTGGTTGGGGTATATGTGAGATAAAAGTGGCTGCAACCGTTCAACGAGGTCGGGTGTCAGGGGGACAGCAAGAGAGGGGTAAGTTGTGCCAAAGGCGGGACAAAGTGAATAAACTCAGAGGGCAGAGGTAAGTGGCCTGTGGAGTACTCTGAAGATATGGACAATGTCATCAAGGGTAGATGATAAAGAGTGCCCCAACCAAGGGCGACATGGGTTGCGTTTGCCAACAAGGGAAGAAGGTCATCAAAGGTCACGACAAAAAGGTAATGTAACTGCTGGAAATAAAGGCGTTTGTACAATAAATAAAGAATAATTTGGGATAAGTGTACAAATACAGAAATGGGTTCCCCAATGTAATATGGTTGGCCCAGGTAGGGTGCAAATTGCTTAGAGAATTGGTGGAGGGTGGGGGCCCCATGGGTGGATTTTTGTATGAAGTAGGTGAAATGAAGGGAAATTTGTAGATGGGCAAACTTATTGTGGATGAAATGGAGGGTTCAGGATACTGCGGAGGTGCAGTCAAAAAATAGAACCGTGAAGAGATAATCCGGGAGTCCATTGGGAAAGTTAGCAAAATGAGGAAAAGAGTATGTGGCGGATTCGCGACATGATGTAAGACTATCGGGACTCCCATCCCTAAAGGTTTTTGACAAATAGCATGAGTGTCAAAGGCGCAAAATAGTGCTATGAATGGGACAACTCATGTGGGTAAGAGTGCTACCGGGTGACAGTACCGAAGATGCAAATGGAGGTGCTGGTACTGCAAAGCCGAAAATGGGGATCCTAGAGGAAAATGTCAGAGGGTGTGACTGGAGATGCAAGTGAGATTCAGAGGAAATGACTACATGTTAGTACTGAGTATATACCTGAAGGGGTTGCGTTGATGTATGATGACCAAGTACCTACACACATGAAAACCAAATACCCGACGTGAACAATATCTGAAGAGAATCGAACATATGAGCATTTATTTGATAATTT